>OVAN01001395.1:0-41514 GCA_900406275.1 Anastatica hierochuntica
CATGTATCAACTCTTGTATTCGATTTGATCTCAATATATGATTTTGACGTTTAAAAAAAAAAAAAAAACTCAAAGTTAACTATTTAGCACGTCCATTTATTTCTATTTTCCCCATATTTATCTTCTTTTTTACTTTTGTTTTGATTTATTTTTTTATGGGTTGAGGACCTATAAGTAAAACCACACTAATAGTATTTTTTTTTTGACAAACCAGAAAATTAAATAATATATTTTTTGGATATGTCGCAAATTCATTATTTTCTTTTGGTTATTGATTGCAATAATTTTTTTTAATTTAGAATTTGGGTCGTAGTGTTAAACGAAAAAGAAAAGAGAACATTTTTTCATATGAATGATTTCTTGATTAACGAATGAAACTACAATAAGTGTTTCAAATAAAGACCTTTAGGTCCATAAAAGACTTGGGATCAAATGAAGTTACTAAATATGCACCAGATATGTGATGAGCCCAAATACAATATTCTTATTTTGCTACTACTAGTATTGTTGCTAAGATAGTTTGTCAATCTTGAGGGTAAAAGAGTTCCTGCAGAACTTCCATATTTCAACTTTTGTTTGGAAAGTCAATTAGCTTTTCTACCTTCATGTTGATGTCGATGATGGTTGGCTTGATAAGAGGTCTACGTCGTTGTCCATCGTATAACCACGATTCCAACCTAACTTGAAGTGATTTACCATTACCAACCATGTATTTCAAATCATCTGCTAGTAATTCCATTCCAAAAAGAATGCTTCGCCAAGCTAAAGAGGGCATGTTTTCGATCGATGCATGAATGAAATGATCAAGCTCAAAGTATATGCTCTTGAGAAACTTAAAAAATCAAATTTATGTGTTGTGCATGATTCTCCATGCCTACTTGGCTAGAAGTTCCTGGTTGAAGCATTCAATATCTCTGAAATCAAGCTCTCCATTGTGTTTAGATAAGCACACTTTATCCCAGCTGCATCAATGAATTTTCCTTCTATCATTTTCTGCATTCCACCAAAAGTCAGTCATAACACCTTTCAAGGATTCACAGGTTGACTTTGGAAGCTTGAATATAGACATGACATATATGGCCATTTCCATTACAACTGATTTTAACATTATTTTCTTCCCACCTTGTAAGAGTTTTTTTTGCATACTAGCCTGTCAACTTACTTTTTAGTCCTGAGTGAGTGTATTAAGCATGTCTTTCTTGGATCGGCTAATGAATTTTGTTAGCCCCAGGTAAGTTCATGCACTTCCTTCACTCAAAATGTTCAGAAGAGTTTGGAACCTTGACTTTTTTCTTTATTAAATTTACTGTTGAAGGAGATGGAATGTTCATCTACACTGATCATCATGCAACAGATTCATAGATGCGCATAATTCCTTTAAGCTTCCAGATTCATAGATGCGCATAATTTCTTTAAGCTTCCTACACTGATTCTTTTTAGTCTTGTAGATGAAAAGAGTGTCATATGCAAAAAGCAAGTGGTGTATAGATGGTCTTTGGTCTGAGAAGCACATATCAGATATACTACCTTATTGTTCTGCCATCATCAGCATATGGGAGAGACACTATGTGCAAAGAACAAGCACGAAAGGGGAAAAATGATCACCTTGCCTCAGTCCGCTTTGCGGTGAGATCGTTCCATGAGGTTGATTGTTGATGAGGACTGAATATATGACTTATGTAACGCATAACATGATCCAAAAAATCCATTTTTCATTGGAACATAGAGCTGACATAAGGGCTTTCAAGTAGCTTCATTCTACTCTGTCAAAAGCTTTTTACATATCTAACTTCACAACCATGAATTTCTGCGATAATTGAAGATCGACTCGCATATTGTGAACCATTTCATGAGCTATCAATACATTATCATAAATTAGCATGTCTAAGACAAAAGCATATTGAAAAGGGGACACTATCTTAGGAAGCAAGGGTTGGAGTCTGAAGACCAAAATCTTTACGATTATCTTGTAGAGAAGAAAACATAAGCTAATTAGTCTGAGATTTGTCGTCTTAGATGGCCTAACTCTCTTGTGAAGGAGAAAAAGTTGGGTACAATCCATTCTAAGGGAAATGTACCAAAATCAAAAAAAAATGCTTCACTTCAGAAGTTATCCAAGGTCCAAGTGTACTACAATAGTGCTGAAAGAAAAGTCCTGACATGCCATCTGGGCCAAGTGCACTGCCTATTTTGATTGAGAAGACATCTCTCTTCTAACTTATTCCCATGTGACTGGTTGGGTTAGTTTGTCATTCATTTCCTATGTGACTTTCGTTGAGAAACCGTGAAGGTATCATGAAATTCAGAAGCATTTGTTGTAGTGATTAACTCCAAGAAGTATGAGATTGCAACATCTCTTTTTGAAGTTTCTCCTCTTTGTTCATTTCCATTTTTGTCTATCAGTTTCATCAAAAAGTTCTTTGTCCTTCAACTTTTCACAACAACATGAAAATATTTTGTGTTGCCATCGCCTTTTTTAGCCATTTTTCCATTGATTTTTGCCTCGAGTACTACTCTTATTCTTTATTTGCTTGGATAAACTCTTATCAGTAAGTAAATTTTTTGAGAGGAAGGGAAAGTGGTTGGTTCCTCTTTCTCTACAGCCATTTGGAGATGATTAATCTTGTCCAAAGCATTAGTATTGTTTTGTTTCTTCCATTTGCACAGAGCTTTACGAGTGGCTCTTAGTTTATTAGATACTGCGGAGGAACATCTTGAATGAGAATGTTGCCAAACCTTTTGAATAAACTGATGTACCCTGGGCTGAGATAAGAATCTCTTACTGAAATTAAAGTGGCCTCTGTAGGAATCTTGAGATGATAACAGGTGAACTAAAACCAACCTATGATCAGAACCTTTTTGTCTAAGAACGATTTATTGGAAACTGGAAAAAACTTGACCCATTCTTTAATCCCGAAGCATTTGTCTAGTTTACTCTAAACCCACAACGAAGATCTCATCCCACCGAAAGTGTAACTATTGCCATGACTAGACAGTTTAGTAAGCTCACAATCATGAATCATATCAACAAAAGGTTGGAAGAATACTGAACTTCTTCTTGAAACATCAACTTGTTTGTCGTTGTGGAGTATATCATTGAAATCTCCGAGAACACACCATTTCTCTCAGAGGCGAATCCATGTTGGAAGAGTGGGTGCAAGTGCACCCATTAAATATAAATATCTATATGTTTTAGCCTAGAAAAAGTTATTAAAAGTGTCATAGTGGTTATAGGTGCACCAACAAAATGTATGAGGTAGTTGGTTCAAACTCCATGTCTACATTTTTCTGCACCCACTCAATTAATTGGCTAGATCCGCCCCTAATTTCTCTTTACAAAAAACATCAATATGCAACATTCTTTCCCAAAAAACAGGTCTTATATATTTAACATGGGACCATATATACATGATACAAAAAAAGAGAAGGAATCAAATTCAACATTAAAGTCCAAGAGGTTCTTACTTGCATATAAGATGCCTACTACAATAATTTGCTTCCAAAAAGTGTAAGACCTCCACTTAGCCATTCTGGTTCCATCGTGAAAATGTGATCATACTTTAACGATATTTGTAGATTCGTGATTACATTTTTACGCATCTCCTTGAGACGCGGATCGTCAAGTCGTGGGGACGTCCCATGCCTTGAAAATTTCAACTTAACAATCTCTTTCCGAGTTAGGTGATCCCATCTAGGGATCACTTTTTCGACTTCGCATCGTGCAACCTTTGTTGAACCATCATCTTCATCAAGGACTTTCCTCTTTTCCTTTGTTGATTCTGTCTTTTCGTTTATGTTTACCGCTTTTTGAATGTGTATGTTGTTGCCTGGGACCTGTTCACTGAGCGCAGGAGATGAATCAATTTGAAGCTTGGATTGCATTTCATTTTTGGTTTGTGTTTTCCTTGATAACGTTTCCTTGGTTTCGCCCTAGAAGAACCATCCCCAGAAGATGTTGAGTCTGAAATTGTAGAGCCAGTCTGGGAAAAGGGAAAATGGCTTTATTGATTGCCACAAGTGGATCCCAAAAGGCAGAGGTGTGTGGTGGTACATCTTCTAGAGGCCATAAACTTCGGGGTTTGAGAAGCTGTTGGAGAAGCTTGGATTTTTTATGTATTGGCTTAGAAGTCAAATATCATACCTTTTCCTTTGTCTATGTTGTGAGTGATCAAAAGAGAAGGCTCCACTCAGAGAATTTTTTGACAAACTAGAACATTTTCCAAACTCTGCACTGAAGTCTTTACCTCTTCTTCTCGAATCAAGCATTATGGACCATTTGTCATCATCAAGTAATTTCTCATTTCTTCAAAAACTTCTTATTCTATATGTGACCTTCCAACATGTTCTTCCTGAAGGACTCCAAACAATAGATCTGAAACTTTCAGAGTGGGTGAAACCTGAGTAGATGATTTGCTTCTTTAGCATTGAAAACTTGTAGCCTCGTTGATGTTTTTCTTCATAAAGATATTGCATTTCTCTTGCTCATATATGAGGCTTTTGCAAGTGTACCATCTCTTTTGAAGAAGTTCATAGTCGTAAAGAATTTGCTCACCTGAAGGAATAGTTACTACTTTGATTCTACGTAATGGTTTGAAACATCTATCTTGACCCGAACTCTTACATAATCTTTCCTTTGTGGATTTTTGGCTCGAAAGCAATCTCTATCACTTGGCCTGCAAATTCTCCAAGAGATGTTATGGCTTGCTCTATTTAATGATTGATAAAAATGTTTCTGAGCTGAACCCAAATTGGAATATATTGCAGATAGTATGGAGGTGGATATTCTACAAATTGATCGATTGCTAGAACCCAGTGGTTGAAGGTGTGAACACCTTTTTGTAGGATTCACTCAAGAACTTGCTCATATTAAAAAAACTTGAAATGTTTCTCTTGTGAGAGCAACACCTCGAATTCTTTCATAGAGTTGCCACTTCCTCGGCATGTTCCAGATTAGGTCTGATATTTTTATGGCAGTCAAGGTTGAGAAGGTGACTGACAATGCTAAGAGTATTTTTGTGAGTTGAAACTCTGGTAAGTCAGGGAGGATGAAGGGTTCTTCATCTTATTCTAAGGACATCTCCAGGAGGGCTTTATCAAGAGACAAAGACATTAGAGTTGATTTCGTCAGAGAGAAAAAATTGATCGACAGAGAAGCAGCTGATTGAAGAGATTATTGTAGATAAATCCTAAAGAGCTTGACGGTTCACCACAAAATATTATTTTTGAGTGGATAATATGATGACGTTAGATTAAAATAAAGTGATAAACCAAGTTAAAGCTTCTGATTTCTTTAAGAGAAATAGAGAGTTATAAGCCCAAAAAGAGAAGATTTTTGCGGGAGAAAATGGAAATTTTTTTTAGTTTGCTTCCATTGCCAATATTAAATTTTAGATAAGGAACTTTTTTTTATTAAAAAACGAAAGAAAAGCTAGAAAATGTTTTACTTTTTGTGATTTCAAAACCCATTTTTGAAAAAACACCATATGTGAAAGCCTGACCGAAGTTGTTGCGTTTGAAGTTTAAAACTTATAAAAACAAAGACCATTGATAATATATTATTGAGATTTTTACTTTAAACATCAAACATAAAAAAGAACCAAAGTAATAAAAAATCATTGTAGTTAAAAAACACCAAAGAGCTTCTTAGCTATTAAGTACATTTTTTAGACTTCTTCATCTTCACAAAAAGAGCTGATAAAATAAACCACAAATGAATTATAGTGACAAGCTTAAGTTTTATTATAGTTAATTAAGAATGAAGAGCATATTGTATATATGTGGGACATCATTAGCCATAAGGAATATATGGGTAAGGGACATTTTTTTTTCACATTTATGCACCAACAAAGCAACAATTATTTTCCATCCTCTCATGTCACTTTCATTAAGTTTCGGCATCTTCTTACAGATTGATCTTGTAAATCTTTTTACTTGGTTTCTCGATGCATTGCGGCTATCATATCATCCTCTTGTTCAGGACTAATGTTGTGACGTTTTCCTGGTAAAACCTTAACAACTAGGTTCCGTCCTCCAACTTCATTTCCATTATGTTTCAGTGCCTTCTCCTCTACACCTTCTAAATGAAAGAACATTTGTGGACAACACCATTGCATATAGAAATCTTAATATGCCAGACGCGTCCACATGAAAGAAAAAGTTTTTTGAATGCCTCCTTGGTTTCATACCAGGGACGAGAAGTTTCATATCCTTAAACGGAAATCTTAATGCAACTATAACCAAATTTTCAAGAGATTTAAATATCATGCAGACACACTTATCTTATTATATGCAAAGTCTCTAAAGAAAGCATCCATACAATTTTATCGGATTAAGTAGCACTAGTATAAGACTTCATCACCAACAATAAAATTATGCAAAAGGTTCAGTTCCAGCCCCTAAAGTATAAAAGATCTTATAAAAAATGATTTATAGAGCGAAACTGAGGTTGAAGAGGAAGGTTGCTTTTGTGGAGAACTCTTTCTTGCTATAGGACTCAGACACAGATGACTCTTCATGGAGATGTTCAGGCGAGGTGTTAACCTAAGGATGTCTCTCTTGATCAAATATTGCATCTGCTTTTTCGCTAGTCGTTGTTACAACCATAACGATCAACAAAAAAGTGACTTGTGACTCAAGGATATCTCTACGCTCGAAATCCTCCTTCATTTTCAAAGTCCATGACCCTATATGCTTTCTTCTAATAAAATCAATAGGGTTAACTATGGGAGGGTTTTGCTTTGCCTACTATGGGTCTAGAGCGGGTTTACCTTAGAGGGTACAAAGGATTCAAATGGTTATGGTCTTTGTTTCGATTTAAGAGTAAACAACTCTCCAACGTCATTTGTTCAATTCATTCTCTCCCAATATGGATCTAAACTGAGAAAAAAAAATCCTAACTCCTACCACTAATTCAAACTTTGTAAGAGAATCGATCGAGCAAAAGTCATCTCTTCAGCTTGTAGATCCGATTCATATTTAAAATTATTTTATCGGGTGTAATTTAGTCAAACCCTATTATGGTTGGCGGCGGCGGCGGTTACCGGCCTCCAGCGTTGCTTCCTCTAGTGTCACACCGCCGGCTCCCTTGTCCTCGTGTTTTTTACTTACTCTTCTCCTCTTCCTTCACGCTTCTTCTTCTCCCAACCTCCTCCGATATGCAAGTTTTATGGTGGAGATTTTCAATTTAACTATTCGGTGAATGCTCTCCTGAATCGCGACGAGAAGATGGGCTCGGATCTTAAAGCGAGGTTTACTAACCAGTCAAAAATTGAGCGTTGAAACTCATATATGGCCATATCAAGAGGTTTGTTGCGACGAGGGTGTTTTAAAGTTCGTCGATGATGGTCCTTGTTCGTGCTCTCCATTTTCGGTGCGAAGAAGATTTCTCATATTTCTTCTGTTGGGAAGCTCGTCGACAAAGAGATTGAATCAAATCTACGGTGCTTTGTGGCGATGTTGGACCTAGAGAGGAGTGAATCTATTTCGTTTTGCTCTTTCTGGTGGTGGACTTCGTTGTTCGTAGCTTGACAGTGACCAATTGTTCCGCTCCTCTGGGTGTGTGCAATGTGGGCATGCCAAAGGTCTCATATTTCATTTCTTTGTTGTGTCAGAGGTCATTTCGTGGATGCAATGTTTAGTGGAGCCTCTCCACAAAAGTTTTGAGTAGACATGGTTTTCAGAGAACACAGCGTGTGCGATTTTTGACGGACCATGGCTTAGTCAACCTTCTCCTTTTAACTCGGTGGTAGTGCGTGGAGCTTCTCACAAATTGGTGGTGTGTGGTCCATCAGATGATTAGCCTTGGTGATTGCAAGCTTCTCTTCTTTTATTGCATGTATGGTCGTTGTGAGAGTCGTGTTTCCTTCATCCTCTCCAAATAAGAGCAACTACTAAGACTGATATTGTGATCGTGGTTATTCTAGTGGTAGCTCATCCAGGCCAGTTACAACAATCAGGTCCTTGTGCGGCATGGCTTTGAGGTGCAGAAGGGGCTATCCCTGAAGATGGTGCAATGGCATATGGTACTTCGCCAAGGTCCAGTTTTTTGGTATTGTTAACCCGGTTCAAGTTAGTTCCTATTGGTCTATGTTTCCGATTTCCCAATTCACATAGGTGTTTGTGCAAGATGCAAAGAGTAGAAAATCTTAGGGTAATGGTCATCACATTGAGACGAGCTTGGGCATCCTAATTTCTCCCCGCTCATAATTCATATATTCAATGCGATCGATCACAATGGAGTTTCTCAAGTTGAATTGCCTGCGTTTTCTAGACTTTGTGGTGCCAGTTCTTCTACCATTTATTTCTTACTAGGACTATGTCCGCGCTACGCGCGGATTGGTGCTTACGACATTTTGATTGCGACTGAAATTTTGTTATGTATTTTTTGCGGATGAAAGCTATTTTTTACGCTCAAATTGTGATATGGTTTTATTTTTGTTTTTCTCATAGCGAAGTGACAAAAAATTATATATTTTATTTTGAAAAAATGTAATGTTAAGAAGTTAACTAATATGAATATGAATGGAATAGCAAATGATAAAGTTTGTAAAATAGAGAAGAGGTTCAGGAGGTGCAGCCTTACACAGCAAACCACACGAACGTAAATTTTCTATGACATTTTTTCTGTGGGGAAGCTCGCTTTTACCCCTTTTTGTTTTGATGAAACTTCACGTTATTTAATTATATTTTGTAAGTTTTCTCGGTGTATGATTTTATTGCAAAAATACAGTAAGTGTCAACAATTCAAGTGTCCAGTAAACAAATATTACATAAACCGAAAACAGTATGGGGTTTAGGGAAACATTTTTTTTCTCATTTATGTTTTGTCTTCAACTTTTTCCCCATATAAAGGGAGCTATTCATTCAAAATAATTTTTTTTCCGCAATGGACGTATAAACAAAATCAGCAACACAACAATATAATAATTTTATTATTTAAATCAGTTTGAAAACAATTAAGATGATTTTTTGTTGATTGTATACTGGAGATTTAATTTATTGGTTTTCTCGGAATTGTCTATATCTTACGCATAGAAATACTTTAATTTTTTTTAATCAAGAGACCTACGATCAAAGAAGCGATATGAAGCTCTCTTTTAGCTACAACCATTTCCATTCTGGTTTAGAAATTAAATCTTCTCCTTGAGTAAATTTATCTAGTATAAAACTATAATAAAAGGATTTTTTCCTTGCAGTCTTTAGTATTATTACATTTTTTGTAATATGATTTTTTCAAACATAGCCAAACTACTAATGTAATATGCAAACGTTTATGTTATATGTTTATATATGGAGACAACGTAAAATTTTGTTTTTTAACTAAATGGGTTTTCGTACTTCTCAATAAAAATCAAAGAAGATGCATATCCTTGCTCACATAAATCTGGGAAATATTTGAAATATTTGAAGTTTGAATCTGGGAGACAACCTTAATACCAAATTGATAAATTCCACTATACGTGCAGACACGCTCATGATTATACCGATCAAAAGTAACAACTCAGTTTGTTTAAAAAATGAGTCAATGCTAGCTTAAGGTAGAGTTTGAAGTGGAGTAGAATAGTGGATGCCTAAATAGTAAAATAGTTTTGAAACAATAAGAATGCAAGAAAAAAAGGAATGATCACTTCGATTTTGTTTTGGGGTTCTGACATGCTATAGCTTGACGATGTTGTCTTGGTTAAACTTCTCCAGGAATAATGGAATGTGGATTATGAGAACATTCAACGAACTAATCCATGTTTAGTAATTTTTGACAATTGACATACAAATTAGGTCTTACGCATATTTCACCGTGCATGCTTATCCAATTGGTGAGGGTTTCTTGTGCCGCTTCTTGCTTCAGGAAACCAAAGAATTCAATGGATGGCAACTTTTTGCAGATCAACAATGTTTTCCCAAACTTTACTCAGCGTTTTCTATTTTGTTTAGAATTAAGTTTCAGAACTGTTGTTCGTTACAGTGTTATACCATACTTTTTCTTATCTGCTTTATTACTTGCCCAATTTTTGTGCTTTCAAACCAAAATTTGCACTGAAACAGAATTCTATAGGTTTGTCTCATTGTGCTCACGCCACTTTGCAAGCGCGATGAATCATTTTAAGATCTTAGTAACTCTTATCCTCAGGAGCGAGGACTTTAGGATGAGTCTTATAGGTAAATACTTACTCGATTTGAAACACCTGAGAACTTTCAATCGAGCTTTGAACTTTCACTTGATTATGTTCCTTCTGGTGCTACAACCATATCTTGAAGATATCCTTTGTAAACAAACTCGAAATACTATAATGTAAAACTCCAATCTATAAAAAGTTGGTTGTTGCATATTGGTAAATGGAACTATTACGATGTGAGTATTCTCAAGCCTATTGGAACATATATATATATAGAGAGAGGAAACGAAGCTAATCTTTTTCAAAGCTCTGTCTTCCAATATAAGGTCCTTCTAGCATCTATGGAAATCTCTTATGGTTGGGTTACATATTTTTTTCTTTCCATACAGGCCTTGATCCATGCAAGAGAAGATATACATACATTTTGACAAATTGTTGATTGAATCAATCGCAAACATACATGTTTCCTTCCTGATAGAGGATAATACTTACAATCAATACTTAGAATTCATTTCCCCTCCAAGACCCCCGTCATGAATTTGAGGGTTCTTTGCAGCCTCCATTTTTTATAGTTGATGCTATGATGCGTAAGTCCTAGCTCTCATTTTTTGAGTAGGCAACTCTAGAGTCTAGACGATTTAGAAAATTCCAAAATCATATTTTGTATTCAAAGCCATCCATGTAATTTGATTGTCAAAGTCAAGAGATTTTAATGAAATAAAAGAGTAAAAAGAACCATACCCTCTCTTCATCCATAAGTTGTGAACAACATAGAGCCAATTTCTTAGGTAATTCGTGGAAAGCTTTGCTTTGGAGCTCACTAAGTCAGTTTTTTAGATACTTGATTAGGCTGAGAGTGTTGTGGCCTTAAAAATATTCATAGATAGATAAAGTTATTGTCAGCACAATATTTTCAAAAATAAGAATTACCTCATAATCCTATCAACAAACGAAAATGACAATACACTTTAGTGGGAATACGTTTGCATTTTCTTTCTTTTGGATTAGTCTCTTCACAAGGCAACTTAGAGGATCCATCTGAAGGGCCTAGCATAGAAAGTTTACCTTTTGAAAAGAAAAAGGTGTTAAAAAAACCCGTATAAGGGACTATCATATAATGGTACTGCAGGTTATTCTTATTGTCAGCTCCAAATAAAGGTTGATTGCGGTAAGGTTATTGAAGTATACATTTAGAGCCCTGAAAATGAAACAAATGGATATAACTTGGAATGATTTAATTTCGTTTATGCAATTTTCATAAGAATTCATTTTTGAAAAGGTCTTGTTTTGCGTATTTTGACGGGTCTGATGATCTTTAAGTTGACCCTCACATCGTCGCAATAGTGAATTATCGTTAAGCGTTTCTCTATCACACACTTGGTTCGACTCATCAGTAAGGTTAGTTTCACATCTGTTTTAATGAGCTTTTTAAATTTTTTGGAGCCTTTATGAAATTCTTTCTTAAAATTTTGTAGCATTCCTTATATACAATTCATACTTCATCAAAAAAAAAACAACAACATGTATTGACTAATATTAGATGATGTGTGATGTGGTTGTCCACACTTTTCTCATATGTAACCTCAAGGTATTTGTTAGAGCGTTTGATCTAAATTTTTGGTATTCTCGTTGAAATTTCAGGTTTGTTTTAGTTTTAAAATTTTTTGTTTTGACATAATTTAAATTTTAGTTGTGGTTAATTTTCCTATATTTTTTTCGTTGTAAGATGATGAGTTTAGTGTTCCCTTTTTACTATAGCGTTGAGGTTTATAATAAAATATTTGTGGGATACCAAGGAACAATAACATGGGTAAGAGCATAAACAACCTTAAGGCTAGGATTTGCGCAGGATCTTAGTGGGGATCTTAGCTAATTTTTTAAATTAAAAAAAAAAAGCAAAAAGCTAAGAGACCGAGTCTAAAATCTCTAACGAAAGAGCCGGTTTTTTCGTGTCTCTTCGTGCCATTTTTTTCGTGTCAGAATTACTTTATTTTTGGATCGGTTCTGATTCGGTTTTTTCGGATTTTCTTTTTGTTTTTCGGTTTTTAGATTCGTTTCGGATCCATTTATGATTTTTGGGGATTGGAATCCATTCCGGATTCATTTAAAATATCCTGATCCGAATCCAAAATAGTCGAAAATATACCAAAAGTACCCGAAAATATCCGAAAATACCCGAAAATATCAGAACATTAATACCCGAATGAACCGAACCGAAACCGAAAGAATCGGACCGAAATCGAACGGGTAACCGAAAGTATCTCGGATTTCGGATCAGTTTAAAATTTCAAGAACCGATCCGGATATGAGAGGATCCGATCCGGATATGAGAGGATCCGATCCGAACCAATCCAAAAATTCATCGGATCTGAAACGGATCCTAAATAGAAGGATCCGAATATCCGAGATCCGAATAATACAAACTGGGACCGATCCGAGTATCTGAATGCCCTCACCTATTTAAAAAAAAAATTTTGGTTAAAAGACTTTCAATATTAAAATATAAGGGGAAAGAAAAGTTTTGACAAAGCCCAGTACTTAATCCCAACCAAAATAAAATAGTTAAGTGCTAACCAAAGAAACTAATTTGAACCTAAATTTACTTAGAATCTGACCAGTTTTTCGGTTAAGAGTGGTATTGCTTCCTAACCAACTAATTTGAACCTATTTTGAAATCTTAAGAACCCCATTTGAGGTCTTGCAATAATAGTATTAAAAAGCTAAGAACTCATTAGGAGTTCTTAGCATTTTTTTATTAATTTAAAAATAGCTAAGAATCCTTAAGGAGTTCTTAGCATAAACCCTAAGAACCCTTTAGGGCTCTTAGCTATTTTTAAATTAATAAAAAAATGCTAAGAACCCCTAATGGGTTCTTAGCTTTTTAATACTATTATTGCAAGAACCCCAAATGGGGTTCTTAAAATATCAAAATAGGCGTGGAGATTTAGGTCTTAGGATCGGTTCCGGTTCGGATTATTCGGATCCTTCTATTTAGGATCCGTTTCAGATCCAATGAATTTTTGAATCGGTTCGGATCGGATCCTCTCAGATCCGGATCGGTTCTTAAAATTTTAAACTGATCTGAAACCCAAAATATTTTCGGTTAGCCATTAGATTTCCGTTCGTTTCTTCTGGTTTCGGTTCGGTTCATTCGAGTATTAATGTTCAGATATTTTCGGGTATTTCTGGATATTTTTGGGTATTTTTGGGTATATTTTTGAGTATTTTTGATTCAGATCGGGATATTTTAAACGGATCTGAAACAGATTCAAAACCCGAAAAATCATAAACGGATCCGAAACGAATCCAAAAATCGAAAAAAAGAAAAGTCGAAAAAACCGAACCAGAACCGATCCGAAAATAAAGTAATTCTGACACGAAAAAATGGCACGAAGAAACACGGAAGAATCGGCTCTTCCGTTAGAGATTTTAGACTCGGTCTCTTCGCTTTTTGCTTTTTTTTTTAATTAAAAAATTAGCTAAGATCCTGCGCTAATCCTGGTCTAAGCGTACATAAATGACGAATTTAGATTAAGTTGTTTTGCTTCATCTTTGTGATCGAATTTTGTTTATTTTAATATATTTTGTCTCCTAATTTCCCTCTAAAGCTTATAATAATAATATCTATAAGTTGCATTTGTTTTTTAAATTGTATGATCAATATGTTGTCGTTATAAATTTGTATCCTATAAATTGAATCATATATAATTTCTGTGGTTTAGACTTTAACTTTGTATATTAAGTAATTGAAGTTATTCTTTGTAAAATTAAATTAAATTGTCTATAAATTTGGAACTACGTGTTTGGTTTCAAAGAGTTTGTATCTTTCTGTGGTATCTTTGTAAATTTATTCAGCAATTTTATAGTTTTTGGTTCAGTTTGTTTGGTATCAGTTTAATTTTTTTCACATGTTTTCATGTTAGATTAATTTTAAATACTATTGATTATCTTATTTAGTGTAGTCTGTTCCATATATTTATTATTTTGGTTTTATGAATTAAACGTATATTTGGGTTGACACAAATAGTCCCTGTTTAATAACTTTCTGTGTCTTCATACCAAACATTTTGGTCAAATCAAATGTGGGACAAATTAGTTTCTGAAGATACATATACTCAAATTTCGAGACAGTATTAGAACAATGAAATATATAATTTTAAGTGTCATTACAATTGATTCGATTAGTAGGAATTTATGTTCAGCTTTTGTGTGTGTATTTATGTTAAGGTTTTGGAGTATAACACTTATGTAGTTTCATATATATATATACACACACACATTTATGTATAACCCGTTGAAGTCTTGAAGATAAACCTGAAGTTCTAAAGCATCCCTCTCTCCTTTCTTAGGTTCAAAGACCTACTATGATGAAACCAGCACAAATTTATGAAGATACAAAGAGGAGTAACATAGATTATATATAAATTTAAGATTGAAAAACTAATATATTACACATGAGCTTTACGATTCAAGCTCTTTCTTATAAATCTTGAGGATCAAGTCTGACTAAACATACCAGTTTAACTCCGCTTGGGGTTTTAAAGATTACGTACAGTCATAACAAATTGTTGTTTTCCGCCTTCGACCTCCGCAAATCTTAACCTTATCTCTGAGTATCTCTTGCATCTCCTTCAGCTCCATCTACATCAATTGATTATCTTCTTTCAAAGTTGTGGTCTTTGTTACCAGAACTCAGATATCTTCTTCTTCCTTTTTACCATTTTGAGGCTCACTGTCACTCCTCTGAGTTAAAAAAATATCGGAAAGAGTAAAGTTTTGTGCACCAACATGGTAGCATCATCCCCTTTGAATCGAAAACAAAAACTAAACCCAAACTAAATCTTCAAAGTAGGACCTGTAAATTAAGCTACCAATAAGTTCACGAAAAGTTGAAGGAATAGAGAGAATGAGAGAGAGAGAGAGAGAGAGAGAGAAAGTGAAGATGGATGCAGAAAAGAGCTTAGACATGAAACACTATGGTCAAGAAAGGAGGATAAAACTCACAAATAGAGTCCAAACAATGGGAAAGAACAGACAATCCACCCAAAGTTGAAATTATTTAAATAAAATTATTTATGCAGTTTATAGAACCAAAAAGTTGAAATTTGTTGAAAGTAGCACCATACCATGATGGAGAAGGAAATTACTGACGCAATTCCAGATTTAACAGAATATTTCTCTAACACTAATTGAAGATATGACTTGTTAATCTGCAAAAAATACAACATAAAGTACACAAAGGCACCAAATGATTTAGAGACTGTTATTTTCTCTCTAGAAGAATTTGACATCAGAGAAATATCAAAAAAGAAAAATTAAAGTTTTGGAGAAAATTCTATATCAGAAGGAACATCTCAGGCTTCAGGGAGTTACCTAATGTCATCAAGAGAGTTGAAGAACACGGGTCGTTCGTCGGAGACGTATCAGACATGTTGTTTTGTGAGGTAAAGAAATCTGGTTTTTATTTCTTCATAATTTTTCAATGGTTGGAGAATAAGATGAAGAGATAGAAATGAGTTTCTTGAGGATTACCTGAGATTGAGGAAGCTAAACGTGTCGTAGATTGACCTCGAAGGATGCAACAGCTAATTGGAAACTGCATCCAAATTTTACTATCATAAAGATCAAAAGGAGAACAAAATTAGTTTTGTCAGGTACATCGTTAATATCATGATAAGATCGAAAGAACAACTCTGAGTCTAATGAGCTTCAAAGAGGATTGAAGAAAGGGAACAGGAAATCACACTTGCCCGAGATGTCTGAGGGATCGTATGATGCTGGGTGTAAATGGTGAGAGCTCAAATCAGAATAACTAAGAGGAAGTTCAGAAGGTCGATGGTGAGAGAAGCTTCACCTGGGGTCGCTGAAATGGCGATAGAGATCTGCACCAGGAAATAAGTTGTTGGAAGTTGAACGATGGCAAATCGGAATCGCACCGAGGAAGAAGCTTGAGAATTTGGTTTGGAGATTGATCTCTCCTTTAAGATACTCCCTAATGCGGGCAGAAACGTGAAGATCCATTTGGTGAAGTTTTAATTATGGATTTACAGATGAAACTCACAAAATTGGGAGATGAAAAGTTTTTTTTGTAAATGTGACGTATTTGATGAATAGGTGCTGATGTGGAAGCTGGAGAAAACCTCTAAGAATCTGACGTGGAGACCCTAAATGGCTTTAGATTACTCCTTTTATATAGTTAGATGTGTTTGGTAGAGATTAGGTAGATGCGTTTTTTAATTTGTATTTCTAAAAATGGTAATAATATCTTAACATTTTACCAAAAAAAATTTCCATAGCTTTCAGACTTACCACCAAAGCGCCACCGTTTCGGCTAAAAAATAGGCTTGGTCAAGTTTCTCTTACCGAAACGTCTTAAAAGCATGGCTTATAAGGGCATGTCCAACCGTGATATTCGATTGAGAGTTCTTAAAAAAATATTTTAAATTTTTTATTATTATTTTTTCGGATTTTTATAAAAATAATTAATACAGAAACCAATTGCGGCCGCCACGTGGAGCCCGCGGATAGTAACAAGACTCCCCAAGAATCAATTCTTAACTAAGGATTTTAAGGATTGATTTGTGTTGGGATCCTTAACTATTCACTTTATTTTATTAATATTTTTTAAGGATTCATGTGTTAAGGATCTCTATTGGGGATGGCCTAAAGGCAAACACAGTAAAACCATGATTAGACCACTAAATCTTTCTTTTTTTTGATAATCAAACCACTAAGTCTTTAGCCCATCATTTGCGAATTGCTTCAAAATAAAACACATGTTCAATAATCGAGTTTTGAATATTTTGTATGTACTATCTATATTAAACCATATGTTTGACATTGGAGATGTTAAATGATATGAACAACATAAACAAGTAAAATTAGGATAACAGATTAACAGATAAGAGATTACGTATGTGGACCATTATATTACGTACGTCCTTCGTTACAGTTGCCACAGAATAAGTCACGAGCTCAACGTGTTGTAATGAATATATAATACTCAAGATTAATCCTTTGATCATTTGTGTAGCACCTTCCACGACTCTATGTATGTAACATTTTTCTAATCAAAAATATTAAAAAAATGCAACCTAATTGAGCGGAAAACAAAAAATATGTGCAAAAACATTTGTTGTTTTTGTTCAGTTATATATTATATATATTGTAGACTTCCAATTCAAAATCAATTGGTCATGAATGAATAAGCTTATATTACTTATATATTAGTTAAATATCTTATAAGATAACCGATGTGAGATTTTACACACTAACATCCTCTCTCGCGCTCAGGCATGATCATCTGATGCGTGGAGTTTTTGCGGGACTATATCCACAGGATGGTCCAACGATCAAAACACGCTCTGATACCATGTTAAATTGTTGGAAGCCCAACTCAAAACCAATTGACAATGAATAGATTGATTCATATTACTTATATTAGTTAAGTCTAGATAATCGATGTAAAATTTTACACAATAACAATATATATTTAATATTATAACCTAAAGGGAGAGGGATAATCAAAGCCGAGAGGATTGACCAAAGAACCCACCTCATAAAAATAATATCCTAAACCTCATGGAGTTTTTGACCACTTCAAAAGTCAACTCTCTTTCAAGTGGATACCTTTTTTTAACTACAAAACAAAAACACAAAGACCATAAAGACAAATCCCTCTTATATATATCCATCGTTCCTCTTAATATACGACAATTCATAACTTTCAAGTTCACAAACAAAAAACAAAACAAAAAATCCCTATTGAGAAAATGGGCAAATTCTTAATCAATTCTTGTTTTCCTATATACCGTAGACGCCAAGCAAGTGTCACTCTCGTTTTCTTTGAAAACGGATCCACCAAAACCCTATGTGGGTCCAAGAAACATGTTGCAGGAGAGATCATGTTTGAGTTTCCTGATCAGATCGTGTGCCATGCAGATTCTTTCTTCATCGGCCGTCCGGTTCCAGCTCTAGCCATGGACGACTATCTCATCCAAGGTCAAACCTATTTAGTCTTACCTATCGAACGTTTCGCCTACAGAATCTTAACCACTTCGTGTCTCTCGATCTTCAACTCTAATCTTGAGAACGTTCGGTCTACTAATCAAACGTTGAGTTTCAACGCGCCTTCGAGTCCACCACCGTTTGAGTATTCTAAAGGAGCAAACGGGAAGATTCTGATCAAAATTTCTCCGGATTTTATCATTAGTCTTATATGTAGAAACAGAAACGTCAACTGCCTGAAGGAAGATGCAATAATAGATTGTGGTGTAAGAAATGAGCTTTGTAATTCTCCGGAGTTAAAGAAGCATTATGATCAGCTCGTTGGAACGAGAGAACACATATGGTCACCAAAGTTGCAGACGATCTCCGAGTATGAGATTAGGGTTTCTCCATTACGCTTTTTGGGGATTATTCGGAGGCAAGAAGAAGTGAAGATTAAACCATGACATGTATTTTTAATTATTTTATCTTATTGTATTTCTTTAGAAAAACGAAATATAATAATTGAAAATTGTGGTTAGTTAAAAAGAGTAGTTGGTATTGTTTGGTTACAATTTAGTCATGCACGAACAAGTTGACAAATTACATGTTTTTGGAGAGTAACAAAATTAATTTCTTAGGTGCTCGAGTCCTAAATGTACATGTGATAAATATATTTCTTCCTTGACAATTCAACTTTAGTTAACTCTATGTTGTCTTTCAATTCATTGTACCTCTGATAAATTAAACAAAACATACTAAATGATTTTTTTCGGGTATATTTCAGTATTTTTTTCAGATTCATATTCGGTTTTGGTTTGTTTCTGTCGGGTTTGGATTATGATTTCTATTTACGTTTTTCTGTCCAACCTTATTTTTTCAAAGTGTAAATTTGTGGTATAATCATTATTCAGGTTTCAAGATTGAGAAAAATATATAATATAAAGAGAGTTTTAATGAAAACCTTCATCCATTTTTAAAAAAAGTTGAAGGCAGTTGGAAGGAAAAAACTAAATTTAAAGTGGATTGTTAGATAACGAAGAAACATGAATGCACACCAAGTGGAATCTCTTCCCCTTTGCTAGGATTTATCCTCGCACGTTGTGATTTCAACTCTGTCGTGTACGACTGATTCTCTCTGCAAATCAAGTCTAACTCAACATCAATATCTACTTAATTTCAAGATTAAGTGAAGAAAATGACAGATCGTGAGTTACGGAGATCTCTTCAACAACTTTATTTAGGGTCAGTGAGAAGCCCTCTTCAACTTTTCTCAGAAGCTACCTAAGGAGGAATGAAGATAATAGATTGAGCTTGATAGTTCGGGTCCTAAACCCTCAGCACCACAAGCCAATGGTAATAAAGACTACACTACCTAAAGCTTGTAAGATGGATCGTCTAGTCATTGGGAGAGTAAGTGACGATGGATTTGTCTGATTCTTCTTCGGTAAAGAGTACCACCTTCTCTCACTGATAGAAAATGGCCTCTTAGCGATTGAATCGTAGTTATGGATAAATGGACGCACATAGATCAACCTGATTTCCTCAAAAGGTTACTTTTTGGGTCTAGATCCTCAAAATCCCAAATGACTCACAGATTATTCAAACGATAGAGGAAACATGAGGTATTTTGGGGGATGTCAGAGACATTAGGACTCAAGACCCAATTGAGGGAGCTCCTTGAAAAATTTGGGTCATAGTGAAGATGGAATCCACAACAAAGGTTATCTTTGTTAGAAGCATTGAGCTGGAGAGAGATGAGTTATCGGTAATGTTTAAATTCTTGTTTGAAAAGCTCAGAAAGTTATGTTTCACTTGTGGCTCACTAACCCTTGAATCAAATCATTGTCAAGAGGGGCCACAACTACATGATTTCCCACTACTCCCACCGAATCTAGATGATGGAGAGCTCAATCAAGCCCAAAGTAATGAATAGATGGATCAACAAAAAGAGCAATATCAGTTGGATGCCCATGATGATATTAAGGGGAGAATATAATGGATGAAGGTATGGATAAAAGGCTCTCTCAGAAGGATACAACTTACATGTCTGAATCAATAAAATTTCCTACTTAAATAACTGTTACAGAAGTTGGAGCTACTTCAACTGTTAATCTAAGAATTAAAATGAAGGTTGGTATCTTACTCAAAGAGGATCATACAAAAACCAGCAGACAAAGATTACAAGGGTCATTTGAAGGGGAAAGGAACTTGATAAACAATAAAATCATGATTGAAGAAGAAGCCCAAGAACATAGTGTTAACCATAACTTTCACGCAACTTATCTTGAATAGGGGAGGGTGGCTACTCGGGAACCTCCCTTACCAAGATGAAGATATGCACTAGAGCGGTCAGGGTTGAGGAGTAACCTGACAAATATTTTTTTGGACAACATCAAAGAAGAAAAGGTCTGATGTAATGCCCCTTGTAGAAATTTAAAACAAAAATATGTATGTTAATGAAGTAGCAATCATGCTAAGGTATCAATACTCTTTTGTATATCCTCCTAATGGACTAAGTGGTGGCTGGGAAATCACTTGGGACAAGGGAATTTATGTTACTTTTGCTTTTATACCTTCCATGTATAACACAAACCTAGTAATAGAAGATGATGAAATTATGTTTTATTTGACTTATGTTTATGGCACCCCAATAAGAAATGTAGAAACCAACAGTGGAAATAAATAAAAAAAAGGAAAGACAAAGGGATCTATGATTCTAAACCTAGACTATGTTTAGCTAATTTTAATGATATAATTGATAATGCAGAAAACTACAAGGTCTGATGTTATGTCAAGTTTCATCCAAAACGACACTACAGCTGCAAGTTGATAGCTCAGGTTTTCGTCCGAGATAACACTACAAGCGCATAGAAAGTACGATGTAGTGGTTCGGGATCAAATCCACAGAGACCAAAGGTACCATGAAAAATTTCAAATCAAACAACGGGCTAAGGCGAAAAGTATGTTTTGTAAGAGATGCAGAAAATCGAAATTAAGAGGCAAAGGAAACAAGCAAACGACAATGGGGTTGTAAATCAATCAAAGAAGAGTTGGGCATTAGGTATTATAAGGGAAACATCTAATTATTAATTCGAATTATTGATTAGGGAACATGATTTAAACCGTCTTGAAATCAAACACTAATATAGAATTGATCTACTTCTGTAGTATCAATTTCCTATGTATTAGAAACCTCGAGATTAACTTTCGTTGACTCTCGGGTTCTAATCATGCATTCTAAACAGGTTTGATAGGTTAACAACTCACTTAAAAATCAATTTCCATTGGCTTAAAATAAATTGCTCATTTAAGATTCTTTCAGACATTTAATTGAACACTTTTCAGGCATTAAACAACATAAGATCAGAAACTAAGTGATCAAGTTAATTTCATGCATTACGAACAATCCTAGATGAAGATCCAATTGATTAAATCCCTAATCATACAATTCTATGTCAACAATTCACGAATCCCTATGTGAGAACCATAAACCCAACAAGCAAACTACTCACTCATGATCAGAGAAACAACACAAATCAAATCAGAGAGAGACATCATTCAAAAATAAAGAGTAAGGTTCAGAATTCTTCTCAGATTCGAAGTACGGAAGATGATTATTCTCCCAAGGCTTACAAATCTCTCTCTTTCTCTAAAAAACTAAGAAATCAACATTCTGAAACAGGAAAAACGAGTTTAGATTTTAGTTATGAAATCCGGTTCACGACAAGTTCGGTTTGGTTCTTTAAAATCGGTGTAGGAAATACGGGACAGGGATCGATCGATCTTGAGACAAGGATCGATCGATCCTTGTCCTACTGTCTGGATATTTCAGCTCTTCATGAATATTTCCTTCGGTGCTTGAAATCCGTCAAAAATGCAATCTTTCCGCGCATTCAAGCTCCATTCCTGTAAAAACACTAAAGAACACAAATTCGCTCCAAAGATATCCGAATACATACTAAATTCATATTTCTCGAGTAAAACCATAATAAAAACCACTAAAATACTAAAACATCACAAGTGAACAACTTAGTTGTAGTACTTCGGGTTATTGATCCACGAGGACTTGGTTTGTACACTACGAATCTCAGGATTGATTTAAGCTATAAAAAAAGATTGTTGGTGTGTATAAAAAGGGAAAGACAGCGACTTAAAGTAAATAAAAGGATATAAATCAATGGGGAAAAACGTTAGGCATATTGGACATTCGCAGAGAATCATGCATCAAAGAAACCATAATGTCTAGTGATTAGAACTAAATAACATCTAGAAATCGAAAACACTAATTTAGATCTTCTCCACTTTTGAGGTTTGGGATTCTATTTTTAAATAACCAAGGGAAAATGCCTTTTGGATGGTCTTGTAGAAACTAAACATGCATTATATGGATTCAGGTTTCGATAAGTTCACTGAGCCAAAATGATATACTTTCGATGCCTCCTTGTAACTCAGCTTGTCAAAGGTTTAGGTTCAGGTGATTTAACAAGCTTTTAGAATGAAAATATACCTACATAAAAACTACTAGATGTGCGATAGAGTAATCATGCAATAAGATCAACCGAGAAAAAGACAATATGAATCCCTAATCAAATACTAGCAACTTATGATGACATGATCTCTTTGAGAAGCCTAAAAAACTAATTAACGGATTACTTAGACATGGAGCACACAAAAAAAACAAGTAAACATAGAAGAAATCATCATAAATAAGATTAAGAGTTTAGAAATCTTCTCTCTAACAAAGTAGGAAATGAATCTCTCCAAAGAACACTTAAAAACAATGAAGAACAATGGAAAACTCTCTAAAAGCTTTTGATGGTTATGTGCTCTCTGTAAAATTCTTGGCTCTCTCTATTCTAAAGGCTAGAAATAAGTATTTATAATGCTAGGTCTTCTTAGGTCGTCCTTGGCTATGTCGGTTTTGACGGAATCGAAATCAGTTAAGCGAACTGAAAGATATGATGAAAATTTTGTCTTTGACCACAAAATATCTCCATAACCGGTCTGGGAGAAAAGTGAACACTCGGCCAGTGCTGGAAATCACGTCACCCGGTCACAATACTCCTACTACAACACTTCCTTCATTTCCGAGACATACAGACATGTCTTCTCTTAAACGGTTGTAACTTCTCGGTCACAACTCCATATAACTTCAAACCACTTGCACTTGAAAGCTAACTCAAAGTTATATCTTATGACCAAATTTCAGCGCAATCTAATGAAGGCAATACCTTATTTCAAGTTGATGTTTATGATGCTGAGAATCTTTCCAGATTGATAAAATGCAAAACTCAAGTGTTTGAGTTTCTATCTTCTTGATCCATCAATGAAACTTGTTTGAAAATATGAATGAGGTCTAACTATCACGTTTCTCCATCTTTTTTTATGATTTGACCTATTTAGTTCCTAAAATCACAAATACGAGAAAACTACCTCTAGTGCTCGAATAAGCATTAAAAATCTGCCAATAAATAAGTAAAAATATAACTAAAACAGTAAAATAATAGTGTTATCAAGGTCCAAGAAGGTCTGAAGGATCTTATAGGATATTCAGGATACTTCTAAACAAATTGGGATTGCAAGACCTAAAAGCTTATGGTGGTAATACACATGGGTGGGGAAAAAAGGGAAGCACTTTATAAAAATAAAGATTGATATTGCTCTAGCTAATTTTGAATGGGAGAGCATCTTTCCCTAAAGCTCAAGTGTAGTTCCTGAGATGGGATAGTTCATATCATAGGTCACTTTGGTACACGCAAAGGAAAGAATCTGGGAGGACAAAAAAGTACTTTAAGTATGACAACCGATGAAGTGATAATGAAAAAGCTAGAAAGGTTATCAACGAAAACCTAGAATCATCAATGTCAAACACTAGGCCCAAAAATCTTCCTTGTATAAATGGCTTGTTGCAATGGAAATGACAGAGCACATTGAACTGAATTAAGGAGATTCAGAAGAAGTTAAATGATGCATATGAATCATATCTCTGGATTTTAATTATATTAGTCATCTGAAATATGCTCTTTCTATTGAATATAGGAGAGAGGAGGAGTATTGGAGAACAGAAAGCATGTTACAATGGCTTAAGACAAGAGATAACAACACAAAGTATTTCCATGCCATATCCAAAAAAGAAGAGAAAGCAATCGTATCTCATCTATAATGGATGATCAAGGAACTATTTGGACCAAGGAAAAAAAACATATGTTATGTTATTGAAGGTTATTTCTAAAAACTTTATACCTCTGAGGCTTCACATAACATAGCAGATTATAAGAAGTTGGGATCAATTGTGCTTAAGGTCTCTGTTGCTGCTGCTAATCAACAACTCATCCAACGAGTGAGAGAAATGGAAATAATGCAAGCCTTGCAAATGATGAATGATGACAAAGCTCTTGGACTAGTTTAATTGCAGGATTGTACAAACACAACTGGAAAACGGTGGACAAAGGAGGAGTGAGTTATATTACCCATTTCCTTAATACTGATGAAATGCATCCAAAGCTAAATCACATCAAGATATGCCTAATTCCAAAAGTTGAAAATTTCTAGGAAGTTAAGGAATACATGCCAATTAGACTCTACAATATTGTGTACAAAATAATCTCTTATATATTAGAAGAGTGGGTAAAGCCTTGACTGAATGATATTATCTCAAAAATCAATCAACTTTCATTCCAGATAGACTAATTAAAGATAATATCCTTAAAAAACATGAGATGCTACACAGCCTACTCACAAGGAATAGAAAGCATAAATTTGATGCACTAAAACTAGACATAGCCAAGGCATTTGATAAACTAGAGTGGAGTTTTGTAAAATATATACTAAGGTCTTTGAGATTTGCAGATATTTGGTGTAGTTGGGTGTGACATGTGTAAGATCAACATTTGATTCAATGCTAATAAATTGAGCTACTAAAGGACACATAAAGCCAAGCAGAGGCATTAAGCAAAGTGACCCTATCTCTCCTTAACCCTATCAAATTTTTACTGAAGGTTGTTCTAGTATGCCAAATAATGTAAGAAGAGGCGGCTGTAGACAAAGGAAAAGTGGTCCACCCATAATCCACATGTTATTTGCAGACAATTTTCTATTGTTTTGCGTATCAAAAAAAGAAGATTGTAAAATATTGATGGATGCACTGCAAACATATGGTAGAATATAAGGTCATATTGTTAATTGCTCAAAATCTACATTAATATTTAGAAAAAAAATTTCACTAGAGTTGCAAGATGAAATTAAAGAGAAAACAACATTTACTAGAACTAGTAGAGTAGGAACGTACTTAGGACTCCCTGAGATTATAAGAAGAAGCCCAACATTATCCTTTAGTTTTATAAATAAAATGATAGAGAATAGAATTGACAAGTTGGTATACAAATCTACTACCCCCTTCATGAAAAAAACATTCATCAAGGCAATGACTACATCTATTCCAAATTATGCTATGCAATGCTTTCTTCTGCATAAGAAGCTCATTAATCAGATGACACAAATTATTCGTATATTTTTCTGGTCCACAGTCAAAGATAAGCAGAAAATTACATGGGTGTCGTGGGAAACAATTAAAACTAAAAGATATGGAGGGCTTGGTATAAGAGGCATTTTAGATTTTAACAGAGCCTTGGTCGGTAAACAAATTTGGAGAATCTTTTGAAGCAACCAAACAGTTTGTTAGCTAAGGTCTATAAGTTTAAGTACTCTCCTAATTATTCTCTACGTGATGCATACATATCTCCAAGACCATCATTTGCATGGAGAGGACCGTACCAAGTGATAAAAATGGTGAAAGTAGAACTGAAATAGATAGTTGGAGATGGAAGGAATATTAAACTATGGAGAGACACATGGCTATAAAAAATTCACAAATGCCACCCATTCCAAAAGCTAGAGGAATAGTTGAAGACATGGAAGTCTCTAAACTCCTCAATAATACTGAGAGAAGATGGAGTGAACAAAAATTAGTAGAGCTAGTGCATTCGCATGACGTCTTCTTCATAAAAAGCATAAGACTAGGCCTAACAACGCAAAAAGATGATATAATATATGACAGGAAAGGTGAGTACACAGCTAAGTCAGCATATTATTTAAGCCATGAAATCTTGTTGTAAAAATCTGGGCAACAAGATTTTAGTTATGCATAAATATGGAGATTGCCAACGTTTTCAAAAGTAAGTCACAAAGGATTGAAGATCAATCCAACCTATCAAATATGTAGAGAAGAGATGGAGACCATACAATATTTTCTCTTTCACTGTCACATATCAAGAGAGATTTGGCAACTATCTCCTATAGAAAGGCCCTCAGTTGATCAATTGTTACAAAATAAAATGAAAGACAATATTGACTAGATCATGAATCTTATGTGCAGATTCAGAATGTGATGAGTAAAATAACAACTTTTATTGGCTGGAAAATCTAGAAGATATGAAAGCAGCTCTTATTCCCGAATGTCAAACCTCAGATTCCTGATGTTATTAACAAAGATCTGGGGGATACGGAAGAATGGGTGTTAGCTAATGCAAAAGAAAATCAATTAGGGAGAGAAGATGGAGGTAATAACTAGATGGTCTACATGCAAGACAACTCATGTGGACAACTAGGTACTCATTCTGACAATTCTTGCATGCATTGTTATGCAAACGCGTCTTGGGTATCTAAGGATACAAATACTGACATTGGATGGTCTTTACATTTCCTGATGGCAAGACATTAATACAATGTTATCCTCAATATAACCTATAAGTAGTGCTCGTGTAGCTGAAGCATTAACACTTAGAGAAGCGGTTAATTCAAATGAGGAAGTTGGGGAACTATAGAGTCGTATTTAAAGAAGCTAATCAAGACATACAACATCTTAATAAGTGAGATTCATCAGTAAGGTACAAGAACACAAATTTAGCTAATTGATATTAAGAGCTTTTCTAATTATCTCTTTCACTTTAAGTTAAAACAAATTAAGAGGGAAAGCATTGTGGTGGCAGATATAATGGCTAAAGAGGATATAAAGGAGAGTGCAAATTATAAGATCAAGTGATTATAGGTGTATCACCAATAAACACATTTCATTGTAGTTTCTTTATCTTGATGTTGTTTCTTATGACCGTCTTTGTAACACCTTGTACTTAGTAAAATGAATGAATAAATTGTTGACAAAAAATATAACAGACATGTTTTTTATTTTATTTTTGAGATACAACCTAACTTCTCTTTTTTAAAGTGGTGTATTTCTAGCGATATAAAAATTTACATATTATATTGATTCGATTATAAAAATTACCAAGTGGAGTGGTGGGGACCTATGGGCCAAACCAGAATAAATAAACAAAAAAATGATTATAAATATATTCGACCTCTTTGAAAAAAGAGTACCTTCTTTATGAATTCCTAAAAAAATGTTATTACCTCGTCTCAAGATCTCCATGGAAGAGTTCGAGTCCTATAGCAAGAAGAGATCTGCCCTAAAAGTAACCTTTCCTCTTCACCCTTTGTTTCTCTTTGTTAATGGTTTTCTCGCATATTATTTCTTATAAGATCTTTTACACTTTTAGCTATTGAAATTGAACCTTTTGAATGATTCTATTGCTTCTGCGAAAATCTTAAATGAGTGCTACTTAAGCCGATAAAATTTAATGATGCTTTCTTTTGAGATTTTTCTTATATGTAAGATATGTGTTTGCGATATTATAATATCTAGAAATTTTGATTCCAGTTGCATTAGGGTTTCCATTGAGGGATACGACACTTTGCGTCCTTGGTGTGATGCCAAGGAAGTAATGAAGAAACTTTTCATTTCATGTGGATGAGCATGGGATATTAAGCTCTTTGTATGCGTTGTCGACCAAATGTGCATTCGTTTATCTTCTTAGAGAAGGAGTAGAAGAATAGAAGTTGGAACTTAATGGCAGTGGAGTTGGAGGATGGAACACAGTTGTTAAGATTTTACCGAAAAATCCTGCAACATTAGCCCTAGACAAAAGGATGATATGATAGCCGCAACGCATTGACAAAGTAGATAAAAACAAATCCGCACGATTAATCTGTATGGTGTGATCTTATGTGCGTGTTGATAAACAAATATGCGAAAATTATTGCAGGGTTATTGACATTTTAGTCTCTGGATATGACATTGTACTTCCTCTTGAGGATGTCAAGAAAGCATTGGTTAAACATTTCAGATCATGTGGAGAGATGACAGGTTTTCTTCTCGAAGAAGATCCTCTAACCAATGCTTTCAAAAAGTTTTTTGTGGCTTCTTCTTCCTCTAGGTTGTGATATGTTCCGCCTAGCTAGCTAAAACAACTTGTCATCTTCTTACAGCTCTCGTTTGGTTTTTATATACACAATACGCGCAATAAGGAGGGCGCTGAAACTTAATGGAAGTGATATGAGAGGATGAAAAGAAAATGTTGCTAAGCTCGTGCATAAACATAAAAGAAACCATGTCTCTTACCCCTATATTCCTTATGGCTATGTTGTTCCATGTACACACACTGTTCTTGATTCATTGATTATAACAAAAGTAAAACTCGTCATTGGTTTGTTTGTGTTGTATTTTATCATCTCCTTCTGTGGAGAAGAAGTCTTAGAAACATACGGAGTAGTTGGAAATCTCTCTCTTCGCCCTTTAAATAAGACAAAAAAGCTCTTTTTTGTGTTTAACAGCTTCTGATACAATGTTTACTTTGGTTTTTCTTTCTTGTGTTTATGTTTGGATGTTTGAAGTAAAATCTCAATGTAAATGACGTTTGTGTCTGGATGATGAAGTGAGCTCAACTAGTATGCGCAGATATTATGAGGTCCCAAGGGATTACATTTCTCAGATTAAGCGTCTCTAATACACATGATTCTTTTCATGACTCTATTTCATTAGCGAAAAAACTAATTGCATTTTGAAGCACTTTTATTGAACCATCGTCACTAAGAAGAACATCACACACTCTGCTTATTAAAAACATATTCAGTTTAAGTTTTCCATGAATCTTACAAATTTTTGTGAGTTGTTTCAAAGTGATGTAGCCCATCATAGATCGTTTTGTTAGTGCAGGACTCTACCGAGTATCTTTAATCAGTTGCATTGAGTAATATGCAAAAAAAAAGAGGCTTAATTAAAGAAGTTTAACCATGATTGTCAACTAATGAAACTACGACAACAAGAAAATTGGATCTAAACTAGACCATGTAATCAATCACAAGGGTTTCCAAACAAATAATTTAAACGAGATTAATTAATTTATAGGATAAATCAATAATTAATTTATGTAGAGCATTTTTTTGTTTTAAGGTTCTTTTTTAAATGGCATTATATTAAAAAAATTCAAAATGAATCATTTGTGAAAATGACAGAGATCAACTTAGGTGGTGTACTGAATCAAGCAATAGGAATATTTAACTTTTAATAAGAATATTGTTGTGATTTGTTATTAAACTTCTCAACAATCCCATATAAAATCATGTGATTTAAATCTTTGTATTTTTAGTAAGAAAAATTAACTAAAAACATTGAAGTCACGTAAAATTAAACTAGATTTTGACCCGTGCCAAATACAGGATTAAATTTGTAAAACAAAAATATTATGATAAATTTGGATAATTTTTTTTAACAATTAACTTATATTATTTTTAATTAAAAGTTGTATCTATCATATTTTGTAGTTATAATTGTAGCTTAAAATGGAAATAAAATTGTTATTATGGAATTGATCGTACTTAGTATTTGCTTTTATTCGTTCCAAAATTCAAATATTTAAAATAATCCAAAATTCAAATAATTAAAATTTTCATATTCAGATAGTAAAATATCGTACAAAAAACCAAATACGGATCCGTAAATTTAGATTTTTAGGTTTGGGTATCCAAATTCAAAATACTAAAAGTATTTAAAATTGCTATAAAAATATTCAAAATTGATAATTTTAAGCACACAATAGTTATATACTGAGGTAGCCAATTTTTTTTTAATTTCATCAATCTATACAAAAAATAATATTTTCAAACTTGAATTATAAGTATTTTAAATGTTTTCTTTTAATAGTTAATTATTTAAATTTTTAATTCAATCTGATTATAATATTCATAAATACTCTTTTTTGTAAGATATCTGAATCCACCTAATTTTTTATGATTTTGATATATCTGTTTCAACCTTAATTAAAAATCTTTAAGACAATTTTAACTATGAAACCAAATGAATAAATAATTGTAATATTAATCATGTTGTCAGATAATATGTTAGTCAATTGTTTTTATTGTAGTATTTTTAACTATACTAATATATATATATATATATATATATATATGTTATATCAAATAATGACGTTAAAATATTATGTTGTATTTTAAAATATTTAAACATTATATTTTAAATGGATTTAAATTTAAAAATTATATATTGGTTTAACATTTAGAAATTAGTTAAAATTTGTAAAGACTCTACCACCATATATTGTATTAACTAAAATATTCTTATTGGTAGAATTTAGTGAGGTGTCCCTTAAATCTCTCTATGAGAGAAACATATGATTTTTTCACTCTAGTTTCTCTCTCCGTCTCTTAATTAATATATAAGATACTAAAGCTACTTCCAATAACTAGATTTGAATATTAATTTATAAGTTACTATTATAATAATATCGGATTTTGAAAGAATATTTAAAAAAAATTATTTGAATAGCATAAAATTTTAAATTTTAATAAAAATCACTCCAAACCATTGATTGAATACACTCTCCTTAAATTTGTAATTATTCATCTTAGTCGAATATATGTTAATAGCAAATTGAAACTATCTCATTTAGTCAAAAAATTTAGAAAATATATGTTATTATCATCAGTGATAATGATGATGATAAATATGGTACATTTTAGAAATATTGACATGAAAAGAGTAAACTATCGCAACTAAAACTGCTCACAAAATTTAGTTACATATAGGGAAGATAACACAAAGTGTTTTTTTTTGTCACAACACAAAGTGTTTTGATGCAAAATAAGTTGAATTAGAGAAATTTAAAGAAATTTCAATTTTAAGAAAAAGAAAACAAGGGGAAGTGCCTTTAGTCAAGTGGTTAAAAATTCACCTTTGCGGTCGTCTTCATCGGAGTTCGACTCAACTAAATCGTGTTGTACCGCTTAGTAGGGTTATTTAGCTATGGATCGGATCTTGTCGATCTAACTGGTGATAAAAGAAAAGCAAACAGAATTAGAATATTTTTAATACATTTTTTTAATTTAGTGATTTTCTGTAAAAGCATATTGCAATAGCTTAAGATAGAAGATAACAACACAAAGTATTTCCATGTCATAACCAAACAAAGAAGAGAAAACAATCACATCTTATCTATAATGGATGATCAAAGCGCTATTTGGACCAAGAAGAGAGATATATGTTATGTTATTGAAAGTTATTTCTAAAATATTTATTCCTCTGAGGCTTCACATAACATAGGAGATTATAACAAGTTGGGATCAATTATGTTTAAGGTCTCTGCTGCTAATCAACAACCCATCCAACCAGTGAGAGAAATGGAAATAATGTAGGTCTTGCAGATGATGAATGATGAAAAATCTCCAGAACCAGATAGTTTAAATGCAGGATTCTACAAATACAACTAGAAAATGGTGGGCAAAGGAGTAGTGAGTTTTTTTTTCCAAAGGAGTAGTGAGTTATATTACCCATTTATTTAATACTGGTGAAACGCATCTAAAGCTGAATCACATCAATATATGTCTAATCCAAAATTTGAAAACCCCAAAGAAGTTAAGGAATATATGTCAATTAGTCTTTGCAATGTAGTGTAAAAAATAATCTCTTATATATTAGGAGAGTGGATAAAACCTTGATTGAATGATACTATCTCAAAAACTCAATCAACTTTCATTCCAAGCAGGCTAATTACAGATAATAACCTTAAAAAACGCTAGATGCTACACAGCCTACTCATAAGGAATATAAAGCATAGTTTTGATGCACTAAAACTAGACATAGCCAAGGCATTTCACAAACTAGAGTGGATTTTATAGAATATATACTAAGGTGTTTGGGATTTGTAGATATTTGGTGTAACTGGGTATGACCTGTAGATGAGAGTCTGACCAAGACACTTGATGTAAATGCTTTGCTAGTATTAGAAGGAACAATGACGCATGCAAGGACCAAGAGACTTAAGGAAGCATTGCTGGGTTTCGTAAAATTCTAGAAAGAAAAAGAAGATCAATCGATCCCCTATCTCGATCAATCGATCACATGACTGAACTTCAGATTGATCATTCCAGGACCCAAATCGATCGACCACAAAACCATGGAGCAGATCGATCGATCCGATCCCTGGTGATCGATCGATCCATATATGTGATCGATTTTACTTGTTTTTTTTCATTATTTTGGATTTCCTTTTATTTTCTAGATTCCTTTTTAGATTAGCTTTTTTTCTGATTTCCTTTTTGTTTAGGATTTTTTTTATCTATATATATTATCAAACTCATTAGGAGAAAGACATTCGGAATTTTAATAAAACACTTTAGTTTTTGCTATTTCAGAGAGTGATTCTCTTGAGTTTGTTGCAAACTTTCTTGGCTAACGTTTTGATATCTTAGTCCCAATTTAGTAGTATCAGGTGTTAATCGATAAACATTTGTGTCACCATTCAATTGATTACAGACTTCTACAACGTTTTCAGGGATTTCCAACAGTTTTGGATCTAACAATCCATTATCCAGGGAAATACGAGGGAGAACCAGAAATCCCCAACAACCGAATCTTCTTCAGGATTATATCAATCATCACCAATTCTAGAGAAATCGATCTGGGGATCATATCAAGTGGTATATGAGCTAATGTGGGATTTGGTGTTCTCTTTCCATCTTCTTTCTCTTCCATTGAAATTTTATGTTTTCTTTTATGTCTCTTTCTTTTTCCTTGTAATATGAAACTCTAGTTTTTGTTTTCCAAAAGAAAGAAATCGCGAAAAAGAAGAAAAAAAAGAAATTTTTTAATTTCCTGAAATTTTCCTTTCTTTTAGTTATTTTCTTTTAATCTAGTTCTAGTTTTTTTTGCTCTCTTGTGTAGTTGGAGATACGTTTTATGCTTCGTTTTGGGTTGGGATTGATTACTACTTCACTGTTACTTCAATAAGAACTCAACAAGGATCTTAAGAGAGTTTGAGCGATAAACACTTGAGGGATAAACAATTGAGAGAAACAATTGGTGAGCTTTTATTACTAACGATTACTGAGTTTTGCTGGGAAGACATGTCTGATACTAAGAGATGAGGAGAATACACCATAGCCAGATATTCCGAATCTCCAAATGCATGCATTGATTGGAGAGATGCAGAGAATGATGCAGATTGAGATAGAGGGTATACATGAGAGGATTGATCAAGTTCGTGATCAAGTCTAAGAAGTGGTTGCCACAGTAGGAGAGGTGGCGCAGCAGAGGCAGTAGCGAGCACCTAACCAGTGTCAACGACGTCCGACTCAGCAGATTGGGGGACTAGTTGTCTATGATGAGGGAGTGGAAGATGATTACAGATAATATGAACATGATCCACCACAAGAACCAACAGAGGCCAAGGCAAGATTATTCTCTTAGTGATCTAAAGATGAAGATACCACCCTTTTAAGGGAAGAGTGATCCTAGTGCATGCCTATAATGGGAGAAGAAGGTAGAGCTGATTTTTGAATGCAAAAACTTCTCTTAGGCAAAGAAGGTGTGTGTAGCTGCTACCGAGTTTAAGGACTATGTTATTAACTGGCGGGATCAATTGGTGATTGTGAGGACGCATGAGGAAGAACCTCTTATTGATACTTGGGCTTGAAGAGGATTATGACGAAAATATTTGTGTTGAGCCATTACCATTGGGAATTGCATCATAAGTTGAGAAGACTTACTCAAGGAACTCGTAGTGTAGACGAGTACTTCCATGAGATAGAGTGTTTAATGATTAAGGCACACTCGGAGGAAGATTGAGAAGCCACTATGGCTAGGTTCTTTAGAGGATTGAACCGAGATGTACAAGATATGATTGAGTTGGAGCACTATGTGGAGATAGAAGAGCTTCTACATAAGGCAAATCTGATTGAGAAGCAAATCAAAAAGAAGAGTACATTGAGATCACCTTATGGGGCTTCTTCTAAGCCATCTTACTCCAAACACAGCACGCCAAGTTATTCCAAACCCCGTTTTGAAGAGAAGACAAAGGTGGAGAGCAAGCTAGCTAGTTCGAGGTAGGGATTTAAGGGCAAAGATGTTGCACAAGGAGAAGGAAGCGTAAACCAAAACAAGGACTTCAGTGTATTAGATGTCAATGAAAGGGGCATTATGCTAATGAATGTCCAAATAAGAGATCCATGGTGTTGTTGAACAATGGCGAGGTCAAAATAAATGAAGAAAAAGTGTTGGCATCTGAAAATGAAATTGAAGAAGAGGCCATTGGGGGCGACTTTTTGGTGACAAGGAGGAGTCTAATTGTACAAGCTCCTGGGAGCAATCAGGAGCAGCGAAAGAACTTTTTCATACCTGTTGAAAATTTTGAGATAAGGTATGTAGTCTCATTATAGATGGAGGTGGTTGTACTAATGTTGTTAGCTCTACAATGGTGCAGAAGCATGGGCTGGAAACGACGAAGCATCCTAATCCTTACAAACTTCAATGGCTGGATGAACGACATGATATGAGGGCGGCGATACAGGTCCTTGTTCCATTGACGATAGGACGTTATCAGGCTAAAGTTCTCTACAACATATTGCCTATGAGCATAGTCCACATACCGTTGGGGAGACCATGTCAGTTCGAAAAGAAGTTGATTCATGATGGGCATACAAATTGTCATACCTTCCTGCACCACTGAAGGAAGATCACACTCATTCCCATGACATCACAGGAGATACATGTTGATCAATTTCAGTTTAAACAACAAGGGAAGTAACCGATTGTGAGTGATCCCTTAAACATTAATCACCAAATAAATGAGAGTCTGAGAGAAATCCAGAAAAAGGCTTGTAAGAGTAAACCCGTTAGATCTTCTAATTTCTTTGTGAGATCTGGTAACCTACAGAAGGCGCTGTTTACATAAAATTCTTTGTTTTACTTTTTTACAAGGACTTTTATGAGTTTGGCTAACCTTGTGTTGAATCTTCCGAGCAGAATTTCTACTCTTTTGTAGGAATTTGAAGACATATTTCCTTATGAGAAATCGGTGGGACTAGCGCCCATAAGAGGTACCGAACATCAAATTGATTTCTTCCCTGGAGCTTCATTGCCAAACGGTCATGGATACAGAACAAATTTGATGGAAAGCAAGGAGATTCAGAAGCAGGTTGGCGAACTGTTGGAGAAACAGTACATCTGGGAAAGCTTGAGTCTTTGTGTCGTATCTATGTTGTTAGTACCCAAAATGGTTGGTACTTAGAAGATGTGTGTCGGCTACAGAGCCATTAACAACATTACGATAAAGTATCGCCACCCTATTTCTAGGTTAGATGATATGCTAGATGGATTGCATGGTCCTAGGATGTTTTCTAAGATAGATCTAAATAGTGGTTATCATCAGACTAGAATGAAAGAAGCTGATGAATAGAAAACAACCTTTAAGATGAAATATGGGATTGTATGAATGGTTAGTCATGCCTTTTGGATTAACCAACACACATGATACTTTCATGTGTTTGATGAACCATGTTCTGCAAGATTTTGTTGGGAATTTTTTTCTTTTTTACTTTGATGATATCTTAGATTACAACAAGAGTTTTGATGATCACGTTATTTACTTGAAATCGGTGTTAGAATCTCTTAGGAAAGAAAAACACTATGCTAACTTGAAGAAGTCCCCTTTGTTCGGATAATTGTTTTTATAGGTTTTGTTATTAGTTCTGAGGGAGTACATGTTGATGAGGAGAATGTTAAGGCGATTTGAGAATGCCCTACTCCATCGACCATTGGGGAAGTGCAGAGCTTTCATGGTTTGTTGGATTTTACAGGAGAATTGTGAAAGACTTCAGCCCGATTGTAGCCCCACTCATGGAGGTGATTAAGAAAACCGTCGGGTTTATGTGGGGTCAGCCGCAGGAGGAAGCATTTCAGATGCTAAAAGGGAAGTTGACTAACGCACTTTCGCTTATGCTTCCTGATTTTTCAAAGACCTTTGAGATTGAATTTGATACATCTGGTGTAGGTATTGGAGCGGTGTTGATGCAAGAATATGAACCTATTGCCTACTATAGTGAGAAGCTAGGAGGAACTACTCTGAATTATCCAACATATGATAAGGAGCTCTATGCATTGGTTTGAGCACTTCAGACATGGCAACATTACTTTTGGTCAAAGGAGTTTATGAACCACCAAGATCATGAGTCTTTGAAGCATCTCAAAGGACAACAAAAGCTAAAAAAGAGACATTCTCAATGGGTCAAATTCATTTAGACCTTTCCTTATGTCATTAGTTACAAACAAGGTAAGAAGAATGCGGTAGTTGATGCTCTTTCTCGCAGGTATGTCCTTCTTACTACTCTTGAGACTAAGATGCTAGGGTTTGAGCAGATAAAGACTTATTATGAAAATGATCCCGGTTTACAAGTCTTGTGATAAGTTTGCTATGAACAAGCATTATAGGCTTAATGGATTAATGTTCTTTGAGAACAGGTTGTGTGTCCATAATTTTTCCTTGCAAGAATTGTTTTTCAGGGAAGCTCAATGAGAGGTTTAATGGGATAGTTTTGCATTGCCAAGACGTTAAGTGCATTGTAGGAGCATTTTTACTGGCCAAGGATGAGGTAAGACGTGGAGAGGATATGTGGCAGGTGTGTCACATGCAACAAGTCCAAAACTAATGCTCAACCACACAGTTTGTATACTCCTCTGCATATTCCTATTGAACCTTGGGTAGATGTATCTATGGACTTTATTTTAGGATTGCCTAGAACTAGAAACGGAAAGGATTCTATCTTTGTGTTGTTGATAGGTTCTTTAAGATGGCACATTTCATTCCCATAATATTGATGATGCTTCTATGGTTGATGATTTGTACTTTAGAGAGATTGTTAGGTTGCATGGAATGTCTAGGTTAATCATTTTGGATAGGGATTTTAAGTTCCTTAGTCATTTCTAGAAATCTTTGGGTTAAGTTAAGAACCAAATTGATGTTTTCTACTACTTTTCATCCTTAAATTGATGAACAAATTGAGGTTGTGAATAAGACATTGTCAACTTTATTATGTGCTTTGATTAAAAAGAACATTAAGACTTAGGAGAATTGTTTGCCACATGTTGAGTTTACATATAATCATTATGTCCATTCTGCATCCACGTATTAACCCTTTCAGCCTATTTATGGATTTAACCCTGTATTGCCATTGAATTTGATTCTTGTACCTAAGTGTGCAAGCTAACTTAGATGGACAACAAAGAGCTGACTTAGTTAAGCAAATGCATGAGCAAGCGAGGAACAACATTCGTGCCAGAACTGAGCAGTACCAGCAGTATGCTAACAAGGGATGTAAAGAAGTCATCTTCGAACCCGGAGACATGGTATGGATACATCTTAGGAAGGAACGATTTCCAGATGAGTGAAGGTAAAAGTTGCTGCCAAAGACTGATGGTTCTTTTGAAGTGTTGGAGAGGATCAGCAATAACGCGTATAAGCTTGATCTTCAAGTTAATTATGACGTAAGTTCTACATTCAATGTTGCTGACTTGATTTCTTTTGTTGCAGGTGAACTGGATTTGAGGAAAAATCATTTTCAAGAGGGGAGGATGATGAGAGCCATACCAATGACTTGATGTGGATGCTTTGCTAGTACCGAAAGGAACAATGACGCGTGAAAAGACCAAGAGACTTAAAGAAGCATTACTAGGTTTCGTAAATGAAGACATGTCTGTCTGTCTCGGAAATGAAGCAAGTGGAGCAAGATGAAGCTGTGGCCGGGTGACGGAGTTTCCACCACCGGCCGAGTGTCCATTTTTGTCACACCGATCATAGAGGCATTTCGTGGCCAAAGACTAATTTTGCCTCATACCTTTCGGTTAGCTTAACCGATTTTGATTCTGCAAGAACCGACATAACCAAAGACGACCTAAGAAGCCCTAACATTATAAATAATTGTTTTCAGCCTTTATAATAGAGAGATCCACAACATTTAACAGAGAGTTACAGAGTCGTCAAAAGCTTTGAGAAATCTTTCATTGTTCTTCAAGTTTTTAAGTTTTCTTTGGAGAGATCCATTCCATACTTTGTCATAGAGAATATTTCTTTATTCTTGATCTATTTAGTGATGTTTATCTCATTGATTGCTTGCTTTTTTGTGCTCCATGTCTAAGTAGTTCATTTGTTAGGTTTTTAGGCTCTCAAAGAGATCATGTTGTCATAAGTTGCTAGTATTTGATTAGGGATTCATATAGTTTTTTTCTCGGTTAATCTTTATGCATGATAACTCTATAGTGCATCTAGTAGTTTGTCTGTAGGTAGATTTTCATTCGAAAAGCTTGTTAAATCACCAAAACTAAATCTTTGACAAGTTGAGTTACAAGGAGGCTTCGAAAGTAAATCGCCTTGGCTCAGTAAACTTATCGAAACATGTATCCGTATAATGCAAGTTTATTTATTATAAGGTCATACGAAATTCAATGTCCCATGATACTTAAGCATAGAATCTCGAACCTCGAAAGTTGAGAGGATCTAAATTAGTGTTTTCAAGTTCTAGATGTTGCTTAATTCTAATCCCTAAACAAATCAGTTTCTTCTATGATGCATGATTCTTTGCTAATGTCCTATGTGCCTAACGCTTTTTCCCATTCATTTACATCCTTTCAATTATTTTAAGTTGATGTCTTTTACTTTTACACTCACCAAACAACTTTTTATTTTCTGTTTTAGCTCAAATTGATCCTGAAATTCGTAGTGTAAGATCGGAGTCCTCACGGGATCAATAACCTGAAGTATTGTACCTACGCTATTCACTTGCAGCAGCAGTGCCGTTTTGGATGAAAACTTGATGTGTTATCATAATTGAATCTTTCTATCTTATCTAAAGAAATTTTACATATTATACTTGGTTTGCTTGTATAGAGTTTGATCGGAGAGTTCAAAGTCATGAAATCTGTCAATTAGTGCGGTGACTTCCAATCAAATTTAACGCCAGATGAGTATGAAGCAGATCATCTAGTCTTTATTAATCGCTAATGGAGTTGTGAAAAAAAATTGGAGATCAATGTCATTGACTTCGCGACGGAAATCAGATTTCAAGAGTTATGGGGCTGTTGATGAAGAACTGCAATAAATGCTCCAAAGTTTAAATAGATCCAGAGAAGTTTTGCATTCAGGTAAAACTATTTCAGGGAGAATCGATGGTTACATGTTGACAGAAGTAGTTGAGCTTATGCACACCAAGTGTTCACTGAAATGTCTCCACCAGTGCATTATAACTAGGAACATGAGAGTCATGAAAGATACAATCATCTATCAAAGAATGTGATGTTTCATGATATGAGTCAGAGTACAAAGCTAATGGATTCATTGATGGAGCTGTCATAACACCCTTTGATATGTGTCATTTGGAAAATTACATCGGAGCTAGTGATTCACAAGGGATTCAATCGATGGGGGGAAAGAGGAAATTTGAGATGCCTATCTTTGATGGTTCAAGACCTTATGGATGAACTTCGAGGTTGAATGTTTCTTCAAAACGAGTCAATTTTCTGATGAAGAGGGGTTACAGAGGGTCATTGTTAATTTGGAGGTAGCAACCTCGAGTTGGTATTTTGGAGAAATTGATGCTAATTCATTCATTGACTATAAACATTTTGTCCTAAGCATGTTAAAGTGATTTAAAAAAGCATAATCAATCTCTCAAAAGGAAAGTGCATCAAAGCAATCGATTTCAGAAGAAGATTCTAACGAACAGAAAGAAGAGACACAAGAGGAAGAATCTATTACATATGAGAAATCACGTTTGGTCAGTGAATTGATTATAGCAACAAAGTCGATTCCTTGCAATGAATCAACTATTAAAACAAAGATAACTTTTGAAGATGTATCCATTGGGGCTAATAAATCTTACATGGAGAAATTGGTTGAAGCGATTCTACAGTTTCAGCCTGTATATGAGAAATTACCAACAATTCCAACATGTCTAAGGTTTGTTTTGGTGAAGCATAAGTGGAGAATCAAGAAATACAACTAGATGTAGATTCAATTCGAGTACAAAGTAAGAAGAAACAGAAGCAGTTGCCAAAATCTTGGTGTTTTAAGTTTAAAAAAATAATTACGACAATAGCTACAAGAACACTTTTGGTCATTGATGTTTAAGGGGAGAAACAAACTGTATCAAATGATGAAGAAGAAATGTTGGGGTCAAAAACCGTCCCGACAAAATCGATGCCTGAAAAGGACCACGAAAATGATGTTTTCTCCTTCGGACACGGGAATCGTAAGAATATCTGAAAGCTCCGAGATTCTCATCGTTCAGGCTGTTTCTTCCCGACCTAGCTTCAAAGCTTCGTAGATAGTCGATCATGACCAATCTCCGAATAAAGTCCGTCCGTCCGCAAGCAACTAAAGCATCCAAGTGCCAAGGTTAGCATCGATGGCCCTCAGATAACTCTCACAAGGCTACACGATACGTCTTCCGAAGCAATACCAAACCACCAAAAGCATTAGAGAACCGCGTTGCTTCGAAGAAATGTCTGAAACGCCGATTGACGCAAGACCTACGAACGAGTCTTGGAATCGATTGACAACCGAACTAGAGGCTGATCTGGACGTCGATTGAACCAAGACCGGAGGCCCGTCTTGGCGCCAGATGGCGCTGAGGAGGGATAACGTTCAGCCGTAGTCCGTTGGCTGAACCACTTCCCTTCCGATCGTCATTTCCTTCGAATCGTCACTTGATCATCTCTTGTTTCGTCTCGATTGGAGTTTCCGCCAAACCGTCATGACAATAATCGCAAGGATTCGTGCTTCATGTGGACTTCGTATCAATCGTATACAACGACAACGGTTAACTTAAACACCGCAAGAGTCTAGACTATGCGATTGGCCTTAGCAGTACACGAAGTTGCCGCTTATTCCTGCGAGAAACGGTTTTCCGCGATAAATCGTAAAGGTCATTTAGCCGCGAAACGGCCCGAAAGAGCCCAAACCGCGATAACGGTCCACTTACAATTTTCGGGCAAGAACCGGTCCACTTGCAATGATGGTTCACCAGGATTTCGCGAAAATGTCAAGTTCTGGGAAGATAANGATTTAGGAAAATGAGGGAAAAAGGAATATTCCCGCGAGAAGATATGCACGAATCGGGACAGAAAATGAAATCGAATCAGCCCACGAAGATCTATATAAAGGACGCGAAGTGAAAGAAAGACATACACAGAACTTTTCATCACCACAAAAACACTTAGAAAAACTAGGGTTCTTAT
>OVAN01001396.1:0-41509 GCA_900406275.1 Anastatica hierochuntica
CTATTATTGTGACAAAATATTACGTCACAATAGTTTCTTTTTTTTGTAGTGGTATGGTCATCTTAGAACCGAATGTCCTACAGTGAGGAGACGATAAATTAAGTACTACGAATGTAAGGGTTTTGGACACGCACAGCTTGAACGTGTCAATCATCAAAAGCATCTAAGAGAAAGCTCTCTACTAGGAGATTCAAAGGAAGATAGTGAAGAAGAAGATGACATAAATAACTATGTGACATTCCTCGAGATTGTTGAATTCGAGGAAGGAGGAGAAGTGTTAGAAACTGAATCAGATGATGATCTCTCAGAAGATGATTTAGAGTATAATTTGAATCAAAAACATCAGCTGGTGCGTCAGACATTGGTAAAACTTGGAAAAGAGAATATGGGCATGATGAAGGAGAAAGTACGTCTTGAAGCAATCATTGAAACATTTCAAACGGAGATAGAGGCTGAAAAGAAGATAAGCAATCAAAGTATGAGTCTGATAAAGGAGAAACAAGCACTTGCTACAAAGGCATATATGCTAACAAAAGAAGTATAGGCGGAGAAAAGGATATCTCAAGACCTTCAAGCGAAACTTGATCATCAATACAAGACCATTAGAATGCTTAATAGATCACAATAGCTTGATGAGATTATGATTTGTGGCAGAATAGAGAAAACTACCAGAGAACTGGGTATAATAGGTGTGGCAGATCAAAGTCTGGATCAATCAAGTTTATTCCCAACAAATCTGCTGTGACAAAGATGAAGAATCGAAAAATTGAGAAAGGATTGGGGTACAACAAGTTCAGAAAGGCTGAAGCATATCCAATCAAATCCAATTATGGGAAGATGCTACAGAAAGAAGATGAAGATAGTACATCCAAAAGATCAAAGTGTTATTTTTGCGGCAAACACGGATACTTCAAAGGGAATTGTTACATATATCGAGAAAGAGTGAATAATCTTCTACATCAAGGAAAATATTGGTGGAATGATTCTCAAAATCAGGTATGGATGAAGAAATATGATATGCAACAAAATACATCAAAGAATAATTCGCAGCTTGTGCCAAGAAGTGTATCACATCGTGCATCAAATCTGGAAATGTGCTACAATAAATCTTGACAACATTTACTACAGGGGGATTATCATCGAGGAGATCAAGGCTATACTCAACGAAACTACTCCAGATTTAGTCAAAGAGATCGTCAACCTCAGTTTGTAAGATGAAGATGCTTCTCAATTCAGTTTTGATCATGTTGTGAACTCAAGAAAGGGAAAGAGACTTATAAGTGTTAAGTTAACAAACATGGTCAAAGAGGGAGGGAAGATTGGAGAAGATTGATGGCATTAAAGTACGGGAGAGATTTTTGTGTTAATCTAAAGGAAGTCGTATGCTGATGGGTGATTAGATGTTCGAGTTCTTAAACTCAGTTATCAAGGGAGAGATTGTTAGTGTTGTGCTAACTAGTTTGAGAAGTTGTTGCAACAAAACGTGGCTTGACAAGCTAACTGGTTTGAGAAGCTACTACAGCAGGACGTGGTTGGTACAAGAAACTACATAAACAAAACGTGCTACAACTTGTATAACAGAGAAGATACAACACAGGTTGTAGACTGAGATAACAACATCACGTGGTACAAAAGCAAGAGAGAGCATTAGACGTGATTCAAGACACTAGTTCAGAACAGATATAGATGCTCAAGGAGTACTGCTGCAAGTACTGATACAAGATCATTATATTCATAGTAAATGATGCATGGGTTCTAAATCTCAATAAAAAGGGAGAGATTGTTGATGTAGTTTTGAATGAGTTTAAGAACTCAGTATGAAATGATGAGATTGAGGATGCAGAGGTTTGAAAGAGAGTTTGTATCAGTGGACGTGCTACAGAAGTGCAGAGTTTTGACAGAATGCTTGTAGTAGTCAGAGTGCAACAGAGATTGTGTCAGACGAGCTAGACGAGTTACGGAGCTTGAAACGAGATTGAGAGCTAAGATGGACGTGTCTTGGAGGCTAAGGAACAGCTGGAGATATGCCTTGAAAAAAGAATATTCACCTTGGAGAAAATATACTCGCATAAGGAAGTTTTCTATTTTTGTGGAGAAAAAATACGAAAGATAACTTAGCAAAAGGGTTTTCATAGGCTTGTAAGCAAGGGGAAACACAAGGGCTAGGTGAGAGGACTTTTGAGATCTTGTATTCGATCCAAAAGTCGTGTTAGGCCAGATTGTTCTGTTTAAAATTATACTTGTAAGTTGTTTTTTGAAAGGATTCTAGTAATACACTTTTCTTTGTACAGAAAACCTCTGTTGCACTTTATGTTCTAAGCTTCTGTCGTACTTTGCATCACACAGTGCTTGTAGTAGTACTCATGTTACAGTTCCTGGTGTAGTTCTTGCACTTTCACCTTTAACACGATTTGAGTTTTATTAGCTTCTTCAAATGCCAGAACCGAAACCCAAGTGGTTTATGTTGTTATTTATGTTCCAAACATCGATTTCAACAATATCCAAATTTTGAGATCATGAAAAACGAAAAATTATAGAGTTTTTTGGTCTGTTATGGAGAGGAAATGATAGAATATGAAGTTTAGAGACTATGAATATGAATTTTGAGCAAATATGGTTAGATATTGTCTTCAATGAAACATTCAAAGCTTCAAGTTTGGTTGTTTATGGTGGTTACAAACATTGACGAAGATGACATTTTAGTAGATAAGTTGAGTTGGGAAGAGTGTAGATGTGTTTTCAAAATTCTGTTTTTAATTAAATAAAATGTTGATAATGAAATAACTAGTAATTACTAAAATATGGAAAGGATAAAACTTGTCATTTTAAAAAAAGAAGACAGAGAAGATTAGTTTTGTGTTTGACCACAATTTATAGGTCATTTTTTCAAATACCCCATTTATTTTGAACACATTAATGAGGTTGGAGGAAGGATTAAACAAGACAATGGCAAAAGCTAAGAATCATAGTTTGGCATATGTTGTAGCCATATACAAGGATAATTGGAGTCACAACAAAAACAAGTTGAAGTCTACATTATACAAAAATGCAGATCAATACTATTGGTACCGTGTCAGTAATCCAAAACATGAAATGTCAAAGTCAATGTCAACATGACATACATTTTATATTAGAGTGAGACGAACAATGAAGAGCGTAGCAAAAACAATGCTAAGAACTCTCTAAGGGATTTTTATCTAATTTTAAATTAATAAAAAATGCTAAGAGGGTTCTAAGCTTTTTCATACTATTATCGCAAGAATCCCAAATAGAGTTCTTAAATTTTCAAAATAGGTTTGGGCATTCGGATCTTCGGATAGGTTCCGGTTCTGATTAGGATCTCGGATATTCGGATCCTTCTATTTAGGATTCGTTTCAGATCCGATGAATTTTCGGATCGGTTCTTGAAATTTTAAACGGATCCGAAATCCAAAATATTTTCGGTTACCCGTTCGATTTTGGTTCGGTTCTTTCGGTTTCGGTTCGGTTCAATCGGTTATTAATGTTCGGATATTTTCGGGTATTTTCGGATATTTTCGGGTATTTTGGGTTCGGATCGGGATATTTTAAACGGATCTGAAACAGATCCGAAACCTAAAAAATCATAAACGGATCCAAAAACCGAAAAACCGAACCGAAACTGATCCGAAAATGAAATTGTTTTGACCCCAAAAAAGGGTAAGAACCCTCTAAGAGTCGACTCTTAGAGAAGAGCTCTAAGAGTCGAGCTCTTAGAGTTGTATTATATATATTTTTTTTTATTTAAAAAAATGCTAAGAACCGGTCTTAGAGACCGCGATGCTGATGGTCTAAGAGCACCCCCATTGGGGGATCTTAAGTAAAGTTCACACAATTTCCAAAAAAAATATATATTATAATATGATTAAATGAGTGATCCCGTCTCTCCTCGGTTCCTCGGCGTGAACTTGTATCAGCAATTGTGCGCGGGCCCCACGACACGTGGCGGCCCGCGATTGGTTGTTTTATTATTATTATTTTTTTTTGAAAATTAAACGAAAAAAAATAATAAAACATTGAAAAAGTGACAGGTGGCGAGCCCCACCCCTAGGTCGCTAATGGGGATGCTCTAACAGTTTACAATGTTTGTAAGCACTAAGACCATAAACAACCCTTAGAACCTTTTAGGAGTTCTTAGCTATTTTTAAATTAATAAAAAAAATGCTAAGAACCCCTAATGGGTTCTTAGCTTTTTTATACTATTATTGCAAAAACCCCAAATGGGGTTCTTAAAAATTCAAAATAGGTCTGGGCATTCGGATCCCCGGATCGGTTCCGGTTCGGATTATTCGGATCTCCGATATTCGGGTCCTTCTATTTAGGATCCGTTTTAGATCCGATGAATTTTTGGATCGGTTCAGATCAGATCCTCTCAGATCCGAATCGGTTCTTGAAATTTTAAACGGATGCGAAACCCGAAATATTTTCGGTTAACCGTTCGGTTTCGGTTCGGTTCTTTTGGTTTCGGTTCGATTCATTCGGGTATTAATGTTCGGATATTTTTGGGTATTTTCAGATATTTTCGGATGTTTTCGGGTATTTTCGGATATATTTTCGGGTATTTTGGGTTCGGATCGGGATATTTTAAACGGATCCGAAACTCGAAAAATCATAAACGGAGACGAAACGGATCCAAAAGCCGAAAAAAAAAACCGAAAAAACCGAACCGAAACCGATCCGAAAATGAAGTTGTTCTGATAAAAAAAAAACAAAGAAAGCAAAAAAAGAAGGGTAAGATACGGTTTAAGAACCGTCTCTTGCCTAAAAAATTTAGGCAACGATTCTTAACCATTTCTTTTTTTTTAATTAAAAATGCTAAGAGACGCGGTTAAAAAACCGCGTTGAACGTGCTCTAAGATTTATCTCAAAAGAAAAGAGCGTGAGAAATCACTTTTTTAGTGTTTTGTTTTCAGCATATAACGCATATAAATGTTTTATGCGATAATTTGTAATTTGATGGTTTGTATTAATTAACCTTTATATCTTACATTGTATTTTTGTATGCTAATAAAAAATTTCAGTCAGAGAAAAGGAAGTACAATTCACTAAAAACACTTTAATTTTCCAAAGATTTTGGTTTCTTAATATTTTGATTAAAGATACAAATAAAATAGGATCTCACGTCTCAAGCAAGTATTGACACATTCGTGGATTATGAAGCAGGTGATCTTTGGTTTTGATGATAAAAAAGAATCACATTTTCATTAGAAAAGAAAACATAAAACGTAAAAGCTTACGAGTTTTTTTTTTTTTTGAAAAAAAAAAGCTTACGAGTTTTGTCATTTGTGTAATGCTATTTTGGCCAATACATGGCGACAAATATTTCAGGAGAATGTGCTCTGTTGATTTCCACTCTCCATAATGGTTGAGATACAAAAGAGTCGTCAACTTCAGCCAAGTTTATGATCTAAATAATTAATAAAGAAAATTATCTAGAATAATTTTTAAAAAACTTAAAAATTATTAGAATAAGAGCCCTTTAGTAAACTAACTCTAATCTTTTGGCAATTGACCATTAACCCTAAATTTTCATTATAATTTAAGAAATGTCATTATGTTTTATTTTTCAAACTAATTGAAAAAATAAAAAAACAACCAAAATAATTAAATGAAAACGAAAATTAAAAAATTTGAATAAGAAAATCAAAAAACAAAAATTAAAATCAAAAACAAAAACTAAAATTAAAATAAAAGTTTTCTAATAAAAGAAAAAATTGTATAACTAAAATTTATAAAAGTAAATTTAAAATAAAAGTTATTTAAATGAACAATCTAAATATTTGAATTAAAAATAAAATTTTTATATGAATATTAAAATTTATTTCTAACTAATAAAAACAAAAAAATAAAAATAAAAACTAAAAAATGTATACTAAAATAAAAATTTGTATAATGGTAAATTTTCTAAAATTTAAATTAAAAGTACATTAAAAATAAAAATTATAAATAATAAAATTAAATTTAAAAAATTAAATTAAAAATAAAAAATTATATAAAATCAAAATAAAATTTAAGTTAAAAAATTGATTAAAATCTAATAAAATGAATAGTAAAATTATAAACTAAAACTTTTATAATAAAGTAAAAATCATATAAAAGTAGTTAAAATTTAAAAAAATAGTAAGACATATTAAAATTAATAAAAATAAGAAACCATAATAAAAGTATTAAAATTTTATTAAAATTTTAAAAAAATTATATTTCACAAGTTAACAAAAAATTAGTTAATATCAAATAAAATTGTTTCTAATTTTTAAAAGTGATTAAAAGGAAAGAAATTTTTTATATAATTTTTTATTTAAATAAATTGTAGTAAGTAAACATAGTTTCTTAATGAAAAATATTAATAAATTGTAATATAAATATAAATGTAAGAAGATATAAAATATGATAAAACATAAAACATTAAAATAATAATTAAATTTATTTTATATATTGTTATAGATTTATTTTAACTGTTCTTTAATTCAGTAATTGAGTATACAAATTTGTAGCAACGAAAAAAATATAGAAAAAATCGAAAAGAGTAAACAAATTTTTAAAAAAAAACTGCAGTGACGGAAAAAAAATCTTTTGTGTTATTATAGTCAGAGAAATATCTGTAGTGTCATGATAAGAAAAACTCTGTAGTCAAAGCACATAAATTTGTGGCTCTCTAAAATTCTTTAGCAACATAAAATAAATCTTTAACCACTTGATGTTAGTTTAGTAATTAACTTTTTTCAAGAAAAGTCTATAGCCAAACTACAGACTTTTTAAGAGAAAACAAAATTTGTAGTGTCGTTTTTTCAAATTATTTGATCGAAAAACAAATATGTCACAGAAAATCTGTGGTGTTTTGAAAAATATGTAGTAATTGCACAAAAAATCTGTAGAAAACAAAAAGTAGAATAAATCTGTTATGGTTTTTGAAAAAAAATCTGTGAGACTCTCAAAACTTTGTAACATCAATGAGAAAAATCTGTGAAAAAAATATGTGACGGATTAATAAATTTGTGGCTTCATGTATGCAGATAAATCTGTAGTTCGGGAAAAAATTTGAGGTTCCAAAAAACAAATTCTTATACAGATTTATAGATTTTAGAGAAGCTAAAGTCATTACAGATTTGTTTTCTAGATTTTTTGCACTTACCAACTAATTTCATTAATGACATTCTGGTAATATTGTTTTTTTAACAAGCTGCTGAAGAGTACTCTGAGTATTAAAAAAACTCAAATAATTCTAATCTTTTTGAATGTTATTCTAGTTATTTATGCATTTTTTGGATTATTTTTGTGATCTTAATATAAAGTTAACAACTCCTTGTGAAAAGATTTTTGATTTAAATCTCCCACAAAAGGACAAGTTTACCATAGTCTCACTCACTACAAGAAAAAAAAGTAGTTTTTGGCTACAAAATTGGATATAAATTGGTCAAAAACACTCTTTTCTGATTAAATATTGACTAAATAAAATGGTCAAAAATCGTTGGAAAGAAATGATATTAATCAGAAATGATATTAATCTTGAAAGTTTTGAACAAAATGTTACTCAAATTTTTCTACTGACATTATTTGGATGAATATCTTGAAAGAACAACATAGACTTTGCTTCAAAGGAATTACGAAGTTAGGAGTTTGTATCATCTTAATTTGCTTATCTTGTATCCAAAACTAAACGAATAAAACGCTAAAGATGATCACGACCATCTTTTGTATTTGTCCTTCCACCAACGCAAATGCAAATTGAAACAAAGTCTAGCAAAGTCATTCAATATGTTAATACGAATGGCCAACGCAAAACAAATTCAAATGGTTTTTTTCTTAAAGAAAAGCAAAAGGATGACTCCACAAGTTACTACTAAAAGCCATATCAAACCGAAATGGCTAGACTACGCATGAAATCATATGACTTGGGGACAGTAAGCACCACATCGACCCATTCAATCCTCCCCATAAACATGACTCCAGGGCCAAGCCATTTATCCATTGAAACAACCGCACACCAAATATTCTTGTTATGACTACGACCGCGCCGCTCAAATCTATCCCAAATAATTGCAAGTTTCCCACCATAGTTAACCAATTCAACCATACCACTTGGAAATGCGTTACTAAAACTACGGTACTTTCTCAATACTTCCAAACCTTTCACCTCTCTCCATTCTCTACCCTCTAAATCATACCACAAGTATCTAGAGTTAGCGAAAGAGTAACAATACATCACATTCTCTATAACGCACCAAGAACTCGACCATAGTAGACCCAAATGTCCATCAGCAACACTCCATTTACCTTTCTTCACATCATAAACCCAATCTAGAAGCTCTGTCTCGGTTTTTACATAAATTTTTCCTTCCACTGCACCGATTTTTCTAACCGTACATCCCAACCTTACCTTAATGTCGGGATTAGCCGGTAAGGTTTCCCAGGTTTGAGTCTTTATGTCAAACAATTCGAACCAGCTTTCGTGCTTGAACCAAGCTCTACATCCTCCCATTACATAAATCTTGTCATCGAGGACACATGCAGACGCATGTGCCCTCTCCATCTTCATGTTAGGAAGATCACGCCATGTTTGATTCTGACAATTGTATACCCGAACAGCTGAAGTCGGTTGAACATTATCGTTAATTGGTCCACCTAAAAAGTAAATCTCCGAACCAATCGTGACGGTTGATTTAGAATATGGAAGAGGAGGAGGAGGATAGTTGGGAAAAGGAATGAAGCGATTCCCACTTGACCTCTCTTGAATCCTACCATCGGTTAGGTTTGGGTTAGGTTTTAACCAGAGGCTGAACCATCGTCGCGCACTTAAGAGTGGGGTGGAGATTTTTAGACAAATATAGAGGCATAACTCGGTGGTTCCGATCTGAGACCGAGCTGCATAGAGCTCAGCGGAAGAGAGGAGAGAACGAAATGTTTTGGAGACGAGGCACAGTGAAGGGTAATACTGTTTGGAGATACGTGCGAAGCAATTTACGGCGAGTTCGTTAGGAAGCGACGAAAACGACTGACATGGTCCTTGATGATGATAAATCGTTGGTGGTGGCTGCGGCGAATGAAGCTTCGTCTTTTTCTGCGGCGGCTCAACTTCTTGCTCGGAGATTATCATGGGGCAGAAGAAAATGGTGGAGTAAAAAGAATTCAAGAAATGGGATTAAATAAATACTATATGAAAAAGATTTTGGTCAACGAAACAAGCAAAAACTAATCCCCTAAATTAGAGTAATATATTTACACATTTCACATTTTGAAATTGAATATTTTGGAAAGATATAATAGATTCTAAATTTTGTAATTAATTTCTTAATATATGTAGATATTAGATATATAGTTCTAAAAAAAAATTAGAAACAAAATTATATCTATAAATTGTGGTCAACTTTCTTGATATTGATAGTGCCATGTGGCAATTTTTTTTTGTTTCCCCTTTCGTAAAACCAAATAAAAGCTCCAACCTCTCCTTGTATTTCTGCTCGACTTCTCTCTTCATTTTCTCCAGATTCTTTTACTCTTCCATTGTTTTCGTTGCTATTTTGTAATGTATGTTCAACGCGGTTTCTTAAACAGTCTCTTAGGCCATTTTTTAATTGAAAAAAAAAAGAATATGTAAGAGTCGTTTTTTAAAACTCTTAACTAAGGGTCGACTCTTATATGAATCTTTTAGTGTATTTTTTTTGGATCAGAACTACATCATTTTTTGATCGGTTTCGGTTTGGTTTTCTCGGTTTATTTTTGTTTTTTCGTTTTTTTATATTTTATGATTATTCGGGTTTCAAATACGTTTAAATTTTCAAGAACCGATCCAGATCTGAGAGGATCCGGTCTGAACCGATCCAAAAATTTATCAAACCCGAAACGGATCCTAAATAGAAGGATCTGAAGATCAGAGATCCGAATAATCCGAACCGGAACCGATTCGAGGATCCGAATGCCCATGCATATTTTGAAGTTCTGTTAATTACAAAAAAATAAAAAAAAATTTTAAGAACCATTTAGAGTTCTTGCAATAATAGGAAAAAAATGCTAAGAACCCATTAGGGGTTCTTATACTTATTCTACTAATTTAAAATTAGCTAAAACCCCGAAATATTTTTGGTTACCCGTTCGATTTCAGTTCGGTTCTTTCGGTTTCGGATATTTTCGGGTATATTTTCGGGTATTTTTGGCTATATTTTCAGGTATCTTGGGTTCGGATCGGGATATTTTAAACGGATCTGAAATGGATCTGAAACCTGAAAATATCGTAAATGGATCCATAACGGATCCAAAAACTGAAAAACAAAAAAAATGGATCTGAAACGGAACCAAAACCGATCTGAAAATTAATTTATTCTTATCCAAACCCGAAATATTTTCGGTTACTCGTTCGATTTTGGTTTGGTTCTTTCGGTTTCAGATATTTTCAGATATTTTCGGGTATTTTCGGGTATATTTTCGGGTATTTTTGGGTATATTTTCGGGTATCTTGGGTTCGGATCGGGATATTTTAAACGGATTTGAAACGGATCTGAAGCCCAAAAATATCGTAGACGGATCCGTAACGGATCCTAAAATAAAAAACAAAAAAAAAACGGATCTGAAACAGAATCGAAACCTATCTGAAAATGAAGTTGTTCTGATCTAAAAAAAAGAAAAAAACAAAAGACACGAACAAACGTGTAACATGTGGCCCTAACATACCGTCTCTTCTGGCTCCTAAATAAGAGACGGTCTTGTTGAAGAATTCGTATGAATTCTATTCTTTGTGATATTAATCTTGTGTTTACTTGTCGCAGGTTTCGCTCAGCTCTCACCTCTCATGAAAAGCAAAACTGAATCAAGAAAGAGATCAACACAATCACACACGAGAATTATAGAGTTCCCCGGAACCTCGAGTACATCTCTCTTCAGGATCAGGGCCTGGCAATTCACTATATCCTTTAGGGTTTTCAAGGGAACTTGAAGAACAACAACAACAACAACAACAAGAATCGTAAAACAAAAGAAGAAGAAGATGATACTAAAACAGAATCTGTTGTTCTGTTATATTAACTCTGTTTCTCTCTTTCTCTCTGTTTCTTGTTATTGAGCTTGTTTATTTCTTAAGCCTCTTTCCTTTGTTCTTCTGTTATCGGACCTTTTTGGCCCAAACGTTAATTGGACCAAACTTCACAAATCTCCACCTTGATCCACTTAACGTTTCTCCTTGTTTCTCGACAAACCTCTTCCTTTGTCTGAAGAGAAAACTCAAACCCTAATCCCCTTTTCCCGATCCTGGAACCACCGTGACTAGCCACCGTCACAGCCTTTGGGAATCCGCTTCATTGGTTGGTACACGCTTCTCATCTCCCATCCTCCTTGAGCGGAACCCATTCCCATTCTCATATTCTGTCTCTTTCTCTCCTGGGACCCGAGAGACACCGCCGACTCTCCACCTGAGACGGCGTCTTCTGGCTTTCTCAAGCCTCCGTGATCTTGAGCTTACTCAAGCAGCTCTCAAACCTCTCACCNTCTCTCTCCAGGTAATGTTTTCGTCAACATATCAGCTGGATTCTTAGCTGTATGAATTTTCTTTACCTCCACTGTCTCATCTGCTATCACATCCCTAATGAAATTATATTTCACAGCTATATGTTTCGTCCTTCCTGAATACATATAGTTCCTAGCTAGATGTATAGCACTTTGAGAGTCACAGTTTACCCCTATAGTGTCCTGCTTGAAACCCATTTCTTCGCAAATTCCCTTTAACCAGATAGCTTCTTTTATGCTTTCAGATAAAGACATATACTCCGCTTCCGTCGTAGATAGAGCCACTACCTTCTGTAGAGTAGATTTCCAGCTCACAGTGTTGCCTCCAACCGTGAAGACATAGCCCGTGATTGACCTGCGTCTATCTAGATCAGAGGCAAAGTCTGAGTCGCAATATCCCACGATCTTGAAGTCTGCTTCCTTCGTGAAAGTTAAGTTAACATTCAAAGCCCCTTTTACATATCTCATAAGCCACTTTGTTGCTAACCAATGATCTTTTCCAGGTCTTGACATGTACCTGCAGATAACACCTACTGCATATGCCAGGTCAGAGCGAGACCCCACCATGGCATACATGAGACTGCCAATAGCACTGGAGTAAGGTACATTCTCCATCTCTTTTGACTGCTATGTGGCTTCTTCATCTGTTAGGCTCCTTAGTTTGAACTGTGAGCCTAGTGGTGTAGTCAATGCTTTACTCTCCCACATGCCAAAAAGCTTTAAAACCTTTGCTAACTAATCACTCTGTGAAAGAACTAATATACCTTTACCTCTATCCCGATAAATGTCCATGCCTAGAATCTTTCTAGCTGGACCTAGATCTTTCATAGAAAACTCAGAACTTAAACTTTCCTTCAACCTTTTAATAGTTGACATGTCCTTTGCCGCTATTAACATATCATCCACATATAGTAGTAAGTATACCATATCATCTAAAGATGATCCATTTAGGTAGACACATGGGTCATACTCACTTCTCCTGTAGTGATGTTTGACTATGAAGGAATCAAACCTGTGAGTCCACTCTCTAGGGGATTTTTTTAATCCATAGAGAGATTTGTGTAGTAAAAAGACCTTGAGTTCCTCTCCTTTCTTCACATATCCCTCTGGTTGGCTCATGTAGATTTTCTCCTTTAGGTTTCCATATAAAAAAGCTGTTTTCACATCCATTTGCTCCAGCTCTAAGTCTCTGTTAACCACAACAGACATAAGCAACCTTATGGGCACATGCTTAACAACTAGAGCAAATACATCATTATAATCAACCCCCTCAACTTGAGCAAACCCTTTAGCCACTAGCCTAGCCTTGTACCTTGGCTGTTCTACGCCAGGTATCCATGGCTTTAGCTTATAGACCCACTTGCATCCTATTACCTTTTGATCCTTTGGTCTATATGTGAGTGACCAAGTAGAATTCTTGAGTAATGAATCCATATCATCATCCATAGCAGAAACCCACAGATCACTTTCTGCACTTCTCTTAGCTTCTTGAAAGTTCTTAGGTTCTTCTATATTGATTAGTTCTGCACTAGCCAGTGCAAAGCCAACAAAATCATCACTATCAAACCTTGATGGTGGCCTAGATACCCGCTTAGCTCTATCTCTAGCTAGTAGGTATTCACTCAGATCTTCCTCACTTTGTTCTGCTTGCCTAGTCTCCTCTTCCCCCTCTGACTCTTCTTCCTCAGAGCCTGTTTCAGCTAACCTGGATCTATCTGTTTGTGGATTTACTTCTCCACCAGAACTTGAGGTTTCTGGTTGTGAGTTCTCTTCACCCAGAATTTCTTCCAGCCTGCTATTAAAAGTAACTTTCTTCTTTTCCTTAGCTGTCTCCACCTTCTCAGATCGTGAGTCTTGAGAATCTTGAAAGAACCAATCCTTGTATAACTTGTTTTCTTCAAACACAACATCTTTACTTATGACCACCTTTAACTCATCCTGTAGCCATATTCTATACCCTTTTGTACCAATAGCATATCCTAGGAAGACCCCTTTTGTAGCCCTTGGACTTATCTTACCCCTGATGGTGTGTACATAGGCTGTACATCCGAAACTCCTCATATGGCTATAGTCCGGTTTACCTTTACACCATAACTCCTCTGGTATTGCAAAGTTAATAGATGTAGTTGGGGTTCTATTGATTATATAAACTGTTGTTGAGGCAGCTTCTGCCCAAAACTTTCCCTCTAAACCTGATTCTGTAAGCATGCACCTTACCTTATTGATAATTGATCGATTCATTCTCTCTGAAACCCCATTCTGTTGGGGTGTGTAAGGACATGTCTTGTGTCTCTTGATCCCAGAAACCTTGCATAGCTTATCAAATCTATCATTACAAAACTCTAAGCCATTATCTATCCTCAGACATTTTATCCTTTTCCCAGTCTGATTTTCCACCAGAGTTTTCCAATCCAGGAAACTCTGATAGGCTTCATCCTTTTTCTTTAGGAAATAGATCCAGACCCTTCTGGTAAAATCATCAATGAATGTGATGAAGTACCTTCCTGACAGACTCTGAGTTACTCCAGGAGAACCCTATAGGTCAGAATGGATGTATGCCAGAGGTTCTTCAGTTGTGTGTTTAGCACCTTTGAAGCTCTGTTTGTGAGACTTTCCCATGGCACATGTCTCACAGAATCCTAACTCCTTTAGTTCTCCTTTCTTTAGGTATCCTTTGGTTTCTAGAAACTTCATTGACTTGAAGTTCATATGAGCAAGTCTCTTGTGCCACAGTTTGCTTTTATCATTTCCTTCTTTTGTCACATTAGCTTGAGGTTTTAAGACTGTGCCCTGCAGATAGTATAGGTCTGATTGATACTTTCCAGCCAATACTTTCTGATCACCCTTGTAGAAGTTTACCATATAATCTCAACCTGTGTATCTACACCCCGACTGTTCTAGTTGCCCATAGGAGATTAGATTTCTTCCCAACTCTGGTAGATATCTCACATTGCTAAGGGTGACATGTGAGCCATCTGGATTCTCAATTGTGAGTTTCCCTTTACCTTTAACCAAACAGAAAGTGTTATTCCCCATAAGCACTTTGTTTCCCTCAAATTCCAGAAACTCTGACAATAACTCCTTTCTTGGAGTCATGTGAAAAGTGCATCCTGAGTCTAACACCCAATCATCTTGTGATGCCACCAGACTTGCTGTTAAAGTTATTGGTTCTGGTAGAATCATAGCCACATTAGCTGAGTTTTGTGGTCTTGATTGTTGAATGTTTTTCTTCCTTTCTGGACAATCCTTCTTCCAGTGTTTGTCACTGCCACAAACCCAGCAGGTCCTATCCTTTGGGTCATTTCTTCCCTTAGACTTTGATCTAGACCTTGACTTGGATTTGTTCCCCCCATTATACCTTTTATCATTTCTCCCCCTTCCTTCCACATACAATCCTTCTGATTGTTGTGAGTTTTTCTTCAGAAGACCTTTCTACTTTAGCTCATTCTCCTTGGAATATGCAACGGTGACAACCTCACTAACAGTGAGTGTTTCTTTTCCTGAGCCATATTGAAGAGTATGTACCAGTGGTTCATATGGTGGAGGGAGACCTGATAGCAGTTGAATAGCTTGATCCTCATCTGAGATCTCAATCTTTAAGCTGGCTAAATCTGCTATCAATTTTAAGAACACATCAACATTCTCTTCAATAGTCTTATCTTCTTCCATCTTATAACATGCAAATTTCTTCTTCAAGAAAATTCTATTTGGTAGAGACTTAGTCTGATAATCTCTTTCAAGGGCCTTCCACATACCCAAGGCTATTGTTTCATTCATAATTTTCCTCAGAATAGGATCACTCAAGCATGTGCTTAGCAAGCTTCTTACACACAGATCCTTCTCAGCCTTTCTGATATCCACTTTAGGCTCATCACCTTCCACTCCTTTACCCTTTTCTGAGACTACCTTCTCTGTGACTGATGTAGACTCATCTTGTAAAACAGATAACAACCCTTGTATCTCTAGCTGCCCAAGCATCTTGAACTTCCATAAGCCAAAATCTCCTTTACCGTCAAATTTCTCCATCTCAAACCTTCCTGGTGTTGGATCCATCTTGATTCTAGGTTTCTTGTTTGTTACTGTCAGCTGCAGATAACAGAATCAACCTCACCTGTATCCAGAGACCAAGATTACACACAACTTATTTCTTAGAGATTATAATGACAGGAGAAGTTTTAGTAGCTAGGAAACAAGTTCAAGATTGTTGATTAAGAGAACTCCCTGATCAATAATCCTTGATCTTCACAGAAGTTTCTTGTTGTAGACAACTCTCAAACCTTGCGAGCTTCCCCTTTCAACCTGATCAGAGGCTTTGATCTACTCCTCTCTAATCTGATATGTTCTTCTTCCTGTGAATCACCCCCGAGTCTTTGCTCAATCCAGAACCATGCCCTCTGATACCAATTGTTGAAGAATTCGTATGAATTCTATTCTTTGTGATATCAATCTTGTGTTTACTTGTCGCATGTTTTGCTCAGCTCTCACCTCTCATGAAAAGCAAAACTGAATCAAGAAAGAGATCAACACAATCACACGCAAGAATTATAGAGTTCCCTGGAACCTCGGGTACATCTCTCTTCAGGATCAGGGCCTGGCAATTCACTATATCCTTTAGGGTTTTCAAGGGAACTTGAAGAACAACAACAACAACAACAAGAATCGTAAAACAAAAGAAGAAGAAGATGATACTAAAACAGAATCTGTTGTTCTGTTATATTAACTCTGTTTCTCTCTTTCTCTCTGTTTCTTGTTATTGGGCTTGTTTATTTCTTAAGCCTCTTTCCTTTGTTCTTCTGTTATCGGGACTTTTTGGCCCAAACGTTAATTGGATCAAACTTCACAGGTCTCTTCCACTTTTGTTTTTTTTAAATTAAAAATAATGCTAAGCTACCGGGTAAGAGACCCGGTTGAACATGCTCTAAGTATCCTTCTCCTTTTGTTTAGTTATATTTTTGAGTAGGTTTGCTTCCGATCTTATTATTCTCATAGTTAGTTTTGATTGATTTGCATTGTAAAAAGAAAATAAGAGAGACTTATATTTCTTAGAAGCTTGTAATCTGAATGCTTTTATGTTGTTGGATGTGGAGCCTTCTCCGGCGAGAGGATGTCTAAGAAGATGAATGTCCATAAACTGAAGGGAGTATTTTTTCGGAAACAAAACCCACTTGAAACCTAGGTAACACATGTTTGATTTACCTGTTATACTCATGATTTACACATGGTGTTCAGGCTAAGGATCTTTTTTGTGTGCAATGATTTCATTTCATTACTAAGCGTTTACAATCGATACAAGCAAAATCGGACATACCCAAGCGAAATAACAATAGATATAACTCGATGATCGTCACTTTACATTGTGACTTTGACAAGTAATCCGAGGATCCAGATGGAAATCATTGCATCTATCGGTCCCGTAAAGACCTTTACATAAGATAGCAAAATGGTTAGAAGAAAGACCTTTTTCTTTGGTATTGAAGCCATAAGAAAGCCACCACTCGAAATGAGAGGATTTGGTGAAAAGGTTCTCTCTTCCACAAAAGAGGATGATGAAAACGATCTCTCTTGGTCCCAACAAGAAGAAATTTGTCTAGATTTCACAAACGCGAAAAAATCTAAGGAACTAGTGGATGGAAGTAAAATTCTCTCCGTATAGAAAGATGATAAAAGTGATCTCTCTCGGACCGAGTGAGAGAAATTTGGAAATACCACTTCACAAAGGAAAGATCTAAGGGACATGAGATTTGACTCCTCACCCAAAAAATTTACAGAGGCTCAAGACCCTCGTAATTGCTTCATCGCCTCACCATAGCTACAAGATTGTCGCGAACGCCCGTGACTTCTTTTTAGGTTCGTCCATGGGCGATCGTCGGAGATCCAAAGTCAAACGTAATAGGAGACGAGAGCAGATAGAGAGGAAGTACCATGGAAAGAGGTGAGAATCAATCAAAAGATAATGGGGAGCAGCGCCCCCATGGGAAGAGGGGAGAACTTTTTCACATTTGTCGGATTTGTGTAGTATTTAGTTAAGTACATTAACAATCACAAAAAAAATAATATAAACGAGTCAAATAGTTTTACAAGTTCGAATCTGTGGACAGGCACAACTGATAAACTATTTTATATCAACACAAATTTTAACGTTTCCCTCTTAGATAACTATATATTTTTGTTACTTCCTATAGAGGATCATATTTTAAAAGGAGGATGCATTTCATTTTTTCTAATACCATGTGTTTTGAAAATCTATATGTTGTTGAATGGTTATTAACATTAATGAATCTGAGTAACAAATAAATGACACAATTTCTTACCGGTAAAGGATGCATCAAAACTATACCAAATATTTGTTTAAGCATAACACTACTTGGGATCAGTGGCTGTAAATATTTAATATTTCCTCTACTCAAAGAAATCTGATAAAAATTTCATAAAAATACTTGTTAAAATGGACCGTTAATTTTTTACAGATTTTGTTGATAGAAAAATCATATAGCTAGCATCAAAAGTTGCAAATGTTCAGAAAAGTTTGAGTAGATTTTGTAACAATACTATGATATAATGTGATAACACAAGCTCAAGCACAAATATCAATAGTAATCAATGCATATAGATAGATTAGTTACAGTTATGATAATTAGCTTCACTTGCAATTATGTGAATAGAAGAAGGATTCACCAAATTCTGAAAAATGAAAGAACATGCATGAAAACCAATAAAGAAGCTTGTCTCAAAGAACAAAACAATATGATAAACACAAAACGAACAATTCAAAGATGAATTGGACATATATAGTACCGTCTAGTAAATCCAAAACTAGTAACATCTCAAAAATATAAAACTAGTACCGGACCGACGACAACAAGTATGTCAAGAAACTAAAAGTATAAAAAGGGTTTCTCCTTTTCTTCATATTCATGTACATCGATTTGTTTATATACAACTGGTTTAATCTAAACTTAGCTCCCAAGATAAGAATAAAAGACCATAAAGTCCTTTCTCAATACCACTAGAATATATACATATATATACCTCGGTAATAACGTGTAGATCACAACCTTTACTTTATCATCTGGTGAAGTATACATCAAAATTATACCAAATATTTGTTTAAATATAACACTATTTGGGTCGGAGGATGTAAATATTTAAAATTTCCTCTAATCAAAGAACTCTGATAAAAGTTCATAAAATAATTGTAAAAAATGACTTTTTTTTTGCAGATTTTGTTGATAGAAAATCATATAGCATCAAAAATTGCAAATGTTCAGAAAAGTTTGAGTAGATTTTATAACAGTAATATGCTATAATGTGATAACACAAGCGCAGCCACAAACATCAATAATAATCAAATGCATATAGATAAGTTAGTTATGGTTATGATACTTCGCTTCACTTGCAATTAAGTGAAAGGAAGAAGGATTCATCAAATTCTTAAAAATGAAAGAACATGCATGAAAACCACTAGACAAACTTGTCTCGAAGCACAAAACAATATGATAAATGCAAAACCAACGATTCTAATATGAATAGGACATATATTGTGAGTACTGTATTATCACTAGCTAAGAGCAACTCCAACCATAACATCAAATTTGGTGTTGAAAAAACACCAAATTTGGTGTTTTGGTGTTTTACTTTTTTTTTTCATCTCCAACCACAACACCATATTTCACACTAAAAAGAATATTCTTTATTATTATATTATTAAATTTAAAAATTTGTTTATTTTTAAATAGTTTTGATAAATACTAATTAATTTTATAATTGGTTAATATAAATGAAATACAAGATTTAACATCGGTTATGACTCAAAGAAAATTACAATGCATAAATTAAAATAAGATAAAAAATTATAAAAGACAACAACTTCAAGATGAAGACCAAGAATCACCAAGTGAGCAACAAGATTTTAACCAATTCTATAACTTGCTTAGCAGAGCCGAAAATGATTTTGCCGGATATTAGAGTTTTTTTTAAAAAATTTATATTATGTCCTTATAAGTATTTTGTTGTGTATTTTGTTGCATTTTTTTATGTGTGTTTGGTTTTAGTTATGGAATTTAATGTTTTCAGTGTTTTAATTGATCTTTAATAAATTATGTATTTTTATTTTAATTATTTTCTATATTACTATGTTTTCTAAAAATAATATTTCATGTTAGTTACAAATAATTTTATATTAAAAAATAAAGTGAAATTATTTGAAAGATAATGATTTAATCATATTACTAATTTTTAATCAATTGCTAAGCTACAATTTAAATGTATTCTTTAAATAAAAACAACAATAAAATAATCTCTATTCTTGTAGTGTTTTGTAAAGAGGGTCACACCAAATTTGGTGTGACACTATTTACAAAACACTAAAAAAAAAAAATTTGCCGTCATGCTTTGCCGTCCCATTGGAGGGACTTTACCACCAAATATAGTGTTTTGCCGTTACATTGGACTTGCTCTAATAGTCATTAAACCAAAACGGGAAAACAAAAAAAAAATACTCATATGATTCACCAGGAAATGTAAGCACATCGACACACTCAGCCTTACCCTCAAACCTCAAGCCCACGGCATGATGATGATCGTGATTCTAAAGAGATCTTGGCATAACAAATTCTGTTCTTCGACTCCATACGACTGCAAGCATAATAAGAGGGAACCCACATAACACAAATTTTCCCATCATAGTAAGCCAAATCGCACACACGCCCATCGTTTAATAATGAGTGGTCAAGCAATTTTTCTAAACCCTTGATCACTCTCCACTCTCTACCCTCAGTCCCATGAGGGCCAGTCCACATTAAATACCCGGAGAAATTGCAACCAACTATGATATTATCTCCCTCACACCAAAACAATATGTCGGATAGGAAACTCGATTTCTCTCTCACAAATTTCCATGTACCATTTTTTGTGTTGTAAGTATAGTCCCTTCCATTTGTCGCAACGTAAAGCTTTCCCTCGAAAGCCTCAACTACATCATAGTCATCATTTCCGCATAAGTAATTGCGTAATCGTCCTCATCAGGGCCAGGACCGGACAAGGCTGTCCAAGACTGAGACTTTATGTCAAAGACCTCAAACCAACTGGCAGAGTAGTCGTCAATGGAGCAACCACCCATCACATATAACTTCTCACCGAGTAAATTAACACACAGATCCTCTCGAGCAACGTTCATATTAGAGGCTTCACGCCAAGTGTGATTCTGACAATCAAGGATCCTAACGGAAGAAGAAGGTGCATCCTTAGGTCCACTGATTACATATATTTCTGAACCAACTATAAGGACGTGGTTTAACATGGAAGGACAATGGAAAGAAGAGAAAGGTGCCCGAATAAACGAAGTTCCACTTGAATCTTTGCTGAAACCTAATGTTTCTTCTCCTTTTGGTTCTGGTTTGATTATAAGTTTCGTCCAAAGACTAAACCAGCTTGGATACGGGTGATTAGGCAACTTTAGGCAGACATAGAAGCATGTTTCTTGCACTCCGATCTGAGATCGTCTTATAGATTTTAGTAGAAGATAAGAGAGAGTGGAACCTCTTTGAGACGAGGGAGAGCGAGGGATAGCTCCATCTCGAGACACGAGCAACAATGATCTATGTGATTTCGTCTGGAAGTGACGAGAACGACGGTGGTGGCTGACGAGCTGTTTTTGGCTTTGGTTCAAATTCTTCGGAGATCATTATCGGTTGAAACAACCGTAAAAAGTTATGGAGAGTCAAGATGATTAATTTAGGGTTAACTAATAAGCACGATTTAGCCTTTAGGGAAAAATAAGTCCTTATATATAAAAAAAAGAGAAAATGAGAAAATAGGACACTTTCAAATTGGATTTGTCCCCATAGGATTTTGAGTCATATTTTTGTCACACTAGGATTTTATTTTTGTTAAATCCAATTTTGCCCCTAGAATTAAAAAATAACAAAAACGGGGGATATTGTTGCGTTTTGGAGAAACGCATTATCTTCTTCTTCCTCTTTCGACAAAAAAAAAAAAATCTCAAAATCCTTTCTTCTTCATATTGCCGCCGGTGAGACTAAAACCTTGGAATCCTTGTGATAATCCTTGGAATTCTTCTTCTTCTACGGTTTAGTTTCTTCTTCGGTCTAGTTTCCGCGACTCCATCTTCGTCGTCTTCTCCTGTCGCCGCCACTCCGTCGTCTCTTGCTCGTGCCTTCTCCCGTCGCCGCCACTCCAACTCCGTTTCTTCTCTCGTTGAACACAATTAGTTCAAAATCAAAAGTATGTTTCATTACTTTTAAAACCCCAATTTTTTATTTTGAAGTTCGATTTGTCCTTGGATCGATTAGTTCATCATCAATTTCGGCATGCATGTGTTCAAATTGATTTGTATATGCAGAGATTATGATATGAAGTAAGAGTAGATTTGTCCAATGCTCGAGTTTAATTTGTGTCTCTTTACGCTTGTATATGCCGAGAACAGTTAACACATATGGTTGTTGATTTGATTTGCTTATGTAGAGTAACGATTTGGTTTTTGCAAATCTTGATATTGTGTTTGAGGTTTGAAGTAGTTTGAATACATATTCTAGAGTAGGTAGAACTGATATGCAAAACTGCTTTTCACTGTTATTTTGCGAATTATATCACACGTTAAAGCTTTGAATCACAAAAGTGTATGTTTCTTATGGATTGTAGGTATGTCTGAGGAGTTATCAAAGCGTCTTTTTAAGGAGGGTGAGGAGACACAAGTCACTCAGATCAATAACAACTGAAAGTTGGCCAACATTATTACAAAGTTGGAGAGGTGGCTGCCGAAGGAGCTGAAACAAATCAAGAAAGATCAAGTTTTCTCACAGTTCTTCAAGCTGCATGACAATGGTTTCGGGTTTTCTGTTAGAGTGATACACAACTTATTGTGTAGGGATCTGGTCACATACAAAAGGCACGAGGTTTTGTTTGTATTGCGAGAAGACGACTGAGATTTTTTGTTGCAGGAGTTCTATGCAGTTACCGGGCTTGAGTGCAACACTAGGCTTCTATTTACGGATTTCGATGATTGGGAAGATGATGGTGGTTTCTGGAGCAAGGTGATGAAGAGAAAAGAATGCATTTCTTTCAATACATTGTGGAAGAAACACTTTGTAGATATTAAGAAGTAGAACAATGTTGATCGAATACGATTTGTCTACCTCGCCATCATAGTCTGCATGGTCTTAGCGAGAGATGAGAAGGCAAATATTCCTCTGAAATACATCAAAGTGGTAATCGATCTTGAGAAGCTTCGTAAGTACCCTTGGGGAGTTGCTGCATTTGATCTTCTTCTAGAGTTGGTGGCCAAAAACAGGGACAAGTTGAAGGAGAAGACTTCTAGTTATGTGTTAGATGGCTTCTCCTATGCCATTCAGATTTGGGCAATCGAAGCTGTACCAAAAATTGGAAAGCTCTTGGGAAAAAAACTCGACAAAAGTTTCAAGGATGGTCCTCGATGCATAAACTGGATGGGAGCTGCGAAGGTGTCATATGAGGAGATTATCCAGTTAGAGGACATCTTTTCACCAGAGGTAAATTTGCTTGGTTTTAAATGAGTTCATTCGATTTTAGAGCTTCGTTATAACAATCTAACTCTTATGTACCTTTCGTGTGTAGGATGTCACATACGCATACATATCATGATCAAGGAATATGGATGTGTTTGAGAATGCGAGTTTTATCAGAGTTGACGATGTGAAGGATTGTAGAGTCAATCACCTCCACTTATTGATAAGGTTTGACTATAACTTCAATGACCACATTTGGGAGTTCGAAGAGACTCCAGAGATTTCTTTGGAGCTTCATGCCGAGGAAGCTGAGGATGACGATGACTTTCAAACTCCAATGCCCACTTTAGGCTCCACGGCTAAAAAGGGGAAGAAGAGGCTTCCAGATCATGGTGTGGAAAAAAAAGGAAGCATAAAGTTCTCTCTAGTAGTAGACCAAAGCAAGTGCATTTTGACGATGACATGATGACTTTTGTGGCGGAGTTGTTTGCGCATCAAGTCCCTGCAATGAAACAGAGGCTACATAAGCACATTGATGAAAAAATTGAAAGAATGGTGGAGTCACAACGTAAGGAAGCAAGAGACGAAGGGGAGCCATCGCCTATCAAGTCCAAATTGAGGGTAAGAAAGGCAAAGTAACACTCTCTCTATCACTGTCTATTATGTCATTAACATGTTAGGGGCTTGTTAGGGTGTATGGTTGTTTGTGTAATGCATGGATGTGTAATATATGTGTGAACTATGCCGCTAGATGTGTATTTGTGTTGTATTAGATATGTATTTGGGCTTGTAATGGATCATGTGTGAACCAATGTCATAATTTGTGTAATAGATGTTATAAGTTCCAAACTATTTGAATAGCAAACTATATAACACGTATGTAAAAGCTAACTGGTTAAAAAGTACATAAACGTTATAAGTTCCATTGTTTTTTTTTTTTGAACACCTAAGTTCCATTGTTCACTATTCATTTATTTTTGTTTTTTTTTCTAACGTAAATTTTTTTTTTGCCGATGTAAAAATAATTTATTTATGTTTTTTTCGTGGCTATAGGCAATATTTCGTGACTATATGACGCTTTAGCCACGAACAGTCACGAAAGGAAAAAAACGTGGCTATACGATCGTGACCAATTTATTTCGTGGCTTTTTGTAGCACAAAAAAACACAGTTTGGCCACGATGATTCGTGGCAAAGTTAGCCATGATTTGTTACGAAACACTCGTGACTATTTGCCACGAAAGGTCATTTTATTTTCGTGTATAGCTAGAGTCACGATAATAATCGTGGAAATGTTGACAATATTTTAATTTATAAAAATAATTAATTGATGTCAAATGACAGTTTGTTTTTTAATTTATAAAAAATTTAAATTTACGCAAAATATAAATTAAAACAGATTTTGTTTTTTAAAATTATACATAAAATATTATCAAATGTTACATTGTTCTTACATTTGTTCTTAGAAACAGACATTGCTAACATAACAACACATTACTAACTAACATAACAACACATTACGAACATAGCAAACAGAAGTTAAAACAGACTTGTTCTTCATCAAGTGACAAACATCTACATACCTAGTTCTTGGGCACACCACTTATCCAAATTGGCTTGTTGAGTTTCAGTGAGAAGTTGAGCCTGAGCTTGAGTTTGAGATGTTGGTGATGAAGTCGAGGCAACATGATCAAAAGCTCGAGGATAGGCTGAAGGTGCAGTTGATGCAGCAGCAGGTTGAGAGCTGAGAGCTTGCAAAATCTTATCAAGAGTTGTTCTTGTTGCAGCCATCTCTTCCTTGAAATCATTCTTCAACGCATTCAGTTCAGCCTTCACTGCATCATTCTTAGTCTCCAAACCAACTTGAAAATTCAGTTACCTTGAAAAATTTTAACTATGTTTTACTACCATAAATTTAAAAAGAAAACTATTTGATATATATATATATATATATATATATATATATATAAACAACCACATTTTTGCTACGTTTACACTTCGTAGCAACCTTGTCACGATGATTTCGTATTAGTTTGTGGCTATTTTTATCCACGATTTTAAACACGTTTAGCCATGTTCATTCTTTCGTGACATTTGCGTGGCTTTTCTAGCCACGATCGGATTACAAAATGTCACGTTTTTATATTCATGATTATTTTGTGATTTTTTCGAGACTTTTTCGTTTTTGCCACAATTATTTCGTGACTACATCGTGGCTATAGCCGAGATTTCTACTTTGTTAATTTCTAGTAATGTTATTTTAACTTTGATAAGTTATAGGTTAAATTAAATAATGAACTAATGATTTATAATGATGGTTAACCAGTCATACAACCACGAGTTATAAGTTATAATTCTTTGCTCAACTTTTTTTAAAAACTATTTTTAAACCACAAGGCATCATGTAAGTTAGGATAAAAATACTTTTTTGGTAATTGATATTTTCATTCGTGCGATATTTTCGTCGGAATAGAAAGAGTGGGAGTATTATTTTACCAAACTTCAAAATCACTATGAAACTAATGTGAAAGAATTGAAGCAAATTCTAAAATGATTGATTTTAAGACATTGTGAAGATTTTAAAAAGAATTCAAGGAATTCCATCAAAAATGACACCAAAATGGTTGAGAATTGGTCCTTTACATTTTCTTTTGGGAATTCTATTAAATTCTTTTGAAATGAAAACAAAGTAAAAGATATCCTAAAATTGAATAACACTAACTTTTAATGGAATTAGAAAATAATGAAATTGAATAACATTAGAATTTAAAGTAATTTAATAGAATGACTCAAAATACTCAATCTAATAACATATGAATTTAAGAGAATTCATTTAAAACACATTTGAATAACACTAGAATTAAATAGAATCTTCAATTCTTTTAAATTCAATGAAATTCTTTAGTTGAATATCACCCCCTAAGACTTCTGAAGAAAGTGAACATATTAATATCAAAATAATCAAGGGTACTTATTTTACACGAAAAACGAACGACAACGACAGAGATGGTGATCTCTCCGCCGACTGCTTGACGCGGTTTTCCGGAGCTCTCACGGCCGACGTTATCAGGGATGGCCGTATATGGGTTGATGCTTTTGCGGATCGGGGATTGGAGTTTCATCTCGCTGAATCAAGGCTTTATTAGGGGTGAATCTTCTCATATCTTCCAAGGTATCTCTGGAGATTTTTCACGGCAAGGAGATTTCGAGGCAGATCTCGCGCTTGATGACGAGGGTCTGATCGGATTGGTGCATATCTCTGGGATTTCGTTTATGAGATTTCGTGAGGATGCGTTTGTGGAAAGTTCTTTGAGGACGATTTTGGTTATGGGATTTGAAGATTCAAGAAAGGTCAGCTCCAGAAACGATTGTATCTATCAGAATCTTCAAGGATTTTTACGTGATTGGTGTGATTCGAATCAAAGGAGATATTGGGTCATCAATGGCTCCATCTCACACGGGATCGATGGGGCTCCTATATATTGTTGGTATCGATGGTTTCTGGTTCATCATTTTATTCTGCTCCTCCTTAACTTTCTGATTCCAAGGTTGGCCTCAGACATATTTTTCTTTTCGGGTGCTGTCGGTGCTTCTCGTTTGTTGTGTTTGGTTAATATGGCTCAGCTGCGTGTTAATGGTGGTAAGGGTGTGGTTAGAACAAAGCCGGTCCGACTCTCCAAGGCAAGTATTGCTCGACGGATCCAACAGTTCTCTCTCACCCTTATAGGAAGGATGATGACTCCTACTGTGCAGAGAATGGAGAATCTGCTCACGAATCTTTCGAAGATTTGGCGGCTTGAAGGAAAAGTTGAGGGAGGAGAGCTGGGAAACGGCAAGTTTCAATTTAATTTTCATAGGGAGCAGGATATTGTCGATGTCTTGAATTATGGTCCTTACCATTTTGATGGGTGGATGATCTCGTTAGTCTGTTGGGAGCCGGTGGTACTTTCGACTTATCCCTCAGCCATCACGTTTTGAGTTAAGCTTGAGGACATACCACTTCATTTGTGGAAAGAGGAGACAGTTAGGGCGGTCGGAAAAGCGATTGGGGAGGTTAAAGAAGTGGATGCAGACTGTGGTAGTGTTCTGGTCACTATTGATGGTTTCAAGCCTCTAGTCTTTACTACGGTGGTGCCTTTTAAGCACGGTGAAGAGATTAGTGTGGGTCTAAAGTATGAACAGTTGAACGGCTATTGTCGCCATTGCCATTTACTCACACATGATGTTTCAGTGTGTCCGGATTTGGCAGTTAGCCCTCGGCAGCACCAGGAACAGGGAAGTGCGGATGTGCTTGCTGAGCCTTCTCGACGAGAAGGGGCTGCTCGTGAGGGATCTCTTAGACTACCTGTCAAAAGGGCATTAGATATGGAGCTGGTGGACAATATGGATCCATCACCGCACCAACGTGAGAATAAACACAGAGGTGTCTCTGGTTCCTCGGAAGTGCATCACGAGACATATGCTGACCAACTGAGAAAACAGGATGGATATGGAGGTGCTCATCGGGTTGTTAAGGCTAAGGGTTACAAAGGTGGTCATTCTCGGAATCACTGTAAGGTCACGCGTTCTTAGGAAGGTAGATTACTCTATGTTCCGAAGCGTCGTCCTACTTTGTGGTTGCAACCTTTGTATGCGTCAAGTTCAGGTCCGAGGGATGATCCGATGAAAACGGCGGATATTTCGGTCCCGGAAGCTCAAGTCAGTGACAAGGGTAAAGGTGTTATGGTAACGGAAGATAATGAGGAAGGGAAATTGATGCTAACAGAGGATAGCGCCTTCGATCAAGATGATCTCTTGATTGAAGAGAGCGAGCTAGAGATGGCGGATTCTCGGGAGGCTATGGTTGATTGTGGAACTCAGGTTGATCTGGCTACGGAGCAAAATAATGCGGGACTGGAGCTGGAAGAGAAGCTCAAATCCTCGGTTGTGGATGGGATGGTTGATGAGGAAGATCTTCTTGGTGAAGAGGCGGGGGAGATCATAGAGNGTCTTACTCATGATACTGAAGGTATCATTCACTCTGACCCTAATACTCTTTTGATTTAGCTAGTTTGTCTACGGGTCTTAGGGAAATTTCTTTGGATAATAGGATTAAACATGCATTTAGGGATACTAAAAGTCATGGTAATTTTCAAGGAATGTGTTCACGTAAGATGAATAAGTTGTTATTGGTTTCGCCGCGTAAGCGTTTGGGTATTAAGGGCACGAATAATGAGATATCTTTGCATTCTAAATCAATGATACCTCGTACTGCAGGAACAAAACAGGTGGCGAAGGTGTCTAAGGGAGGTACGCGGGGTGCGGTGCCTTCCATATCAATGAAGAAAGGAATGGTGGCTCCCCTTAATCCACCAGCTCATACGTGAAGATATTAAGTTGGAATTGTCAAGGTTTGGGAAGTGACTTGACAAAGGATACTCTCGGAGACTTATGGAATAAGTTTAAGCCTGATATTGTATTTTTATCAGAGACTAAACAATCATCTTTTTATTTACAAAAATTTCAGTTGGATTTTGGTTTCAATAATTTGTGCACGGTTGACCCTTTAGGATTAAGTGGTGGTTTGGCTATTTTCTATAATAATGAAATACAACTTAATATCTTATTTTCTAGTAATCGTATAATCGATGTCAATGCATCTTTTTATGGTTTCAAAGTATCAATTTCGTTTGTGAATGGTGAATCGGTGGCGGCGAATCACTATCTTGTATGGGACAAACTTATGGAAATAGGAAATACCAGGAATAAACCTTGGTTGATGATTGGGAATCTGAATGAATTAACCGGGAATCATGAGAAAAAGGGGGAAAAATGCGAGCCGCTGCATCTTTTGTCCCTTTTAACCATATGTTAAGTCATTGCGGAATGAATGAATTTCCATGCGTTGGAGATCAATTATCGTGGAAGGGAACACGTAGTCAACAAAATGTACGGTGTAAATTGGATAGAGCGGTAGACAACGAGGACTATCATAACGTATTTGGTCACTCAAAAGTGGAATATTTGGCGAGGATCGTGTCGGACCATAGACCAATCTTGTTCAAATTTAACTACAAACATGAGAACTATTTCAAAAATTTTAGATTTGATAAACGTTGGATCGGGAAAGAGGGCTTCGCAGAGGTCATAGAAAGCGGTTGGCGCCGCTCACGGAATTTCAGGGAACCGATTTTTGTTGACAAAATCCAAAACTGTCAGCATTCAATTTCCTGGTGGAGGAAAAATAATATCCCGCCAGGTAAAGAGAGAATTGAGGCTTTAAAGGTTAAGCTGGAAGAAGCTCAAAACAATGATACAATCCCTCAGGATATCATTGTTGACATTAAAAAGAAACTCCAAGAGGCTTATAAAGAGGAGGAAATCTACTGAAAACAAAAAAGTATGAATTTATGGTTAAAAGAGGGGGATAAAAATACTAAAATTTTCCATGCTTCCACAAAGCAAAGGAGGGCGCGAAACCGAATTTCGAGACTTTTTGATTCCCAGGAATCTTGGGAGGAATCACCAGAGAAGATGGAGAATATAGCTACAGATTATTTTAATGAGTTGTTTAAGTCGACGACGATAAGTTATTTCTCTCGGGTTCTTGAAAATGTGCAACCAGTCATAACAGATAACCTCAATCAGATTTTGGTTAAGGACATAATAGAGGCGGAGGTGAGATCGGCACTTTTTGCTATGCACCCGGAGAAGGCGTCCGAGCCTGACGGGACGACGGCTCTGTTCTTTCAACGGTACTGGGGGACTTTACGGGATGATCTGGTCAAACTGGTTCGGGATTTTTTCAGTTCTAGAAATTTTGATCCACGTCTTAATGAGACAAATATTTGTCTAATCCCAAAAATGGAACAACCAAAGAGGATGACGGAACTCCGACCACTCAGTTTATGTAATGTGGGCTACAAAATTAGTTCGAAGGTACTATGTCTAAGATTAAATAGACTTTTACCGTCGATCATCTCAAAGACAAAATCGGCCTTTGTGTCTAGGAGTCTGATTACAAATAATATTTTGGTTGCTCAGGAGATGTTCCATGGTTTACGCACGAATCCAAAGTGCCGCTATGATTTTATGGCTATTAAGACAGATATGAGCAAGGCTTATGATCGTGTCGAATGACCTTTTTTGAAAGCCGTAATGCGAAAGTTAGGGTTTGATCCGGTGTGGATTTCCTGGTTAATGTGGTGTGTTCGGTCGGTATCATATAAGGTCCTCTTTAATGGCCGACCGACAGGGGGCAGTATCCCCCATAGAGGGCTAAGAATGAGAGACCCTTTATCGCCGTATCTCTTCATTTTATGTACTGAAGTTCTGATTGCTAATATTAAGCGCATGGAAATAAGTGATGCCATATCTGGAGTTAAGATTGCACAAACGAGTCCAGCGATATCGCACTTACTTTTCGCTGATGATAGCCTATCTTTCTGTAAGGCCGAAGTGACACAATGCCAAGCCATCTTGGATGTCCTACAGGATTATGGGGCTGCATCTGGACAAATTATAAATTTTGACAAGTCGTCAATTATGTTTGGTCAGGATGTTCCGGAACATATTAAAGCTCAGATGAAGGCAAAAATGGGTATTTCCAGAGAAGGGGGCTTGGGTAATTATCTAGGAATTCCAGAAAGTTTGGGTGGACCCAAGAGTCAAATTTTTAACTTTGTGAAAGAAAGGTTAGGAGAAAAAGTCAATGGATGATAATCCAAATTTCTCTCCAAAGGGGGCAAGGAGATTCTAATTAAATCAGTGGCTCTGGCGCTTCCTAATTATGTCATGTCATGCTTCAAGCTTCCCCAGGGGTTACTTTCAAAGTTAACTACTGCGATTTCTACCTTTTGGTGGAGCTCCAATGGATGTAACCACGGTCTCCATTGGGTTGCATGGGACAAATGATGTGTTCCCAAAGAAGCAGGAGGTCTAGGCTTCAAATCTTTGGAGGATTTCAATACGGCTTTATTATCCAAACAGTTATGGAGACTGGTCTAGTTTTCAGGGTCGCTAGTTGCTCGAGTTCTTCGTGGCAGGTATTTCAAGAATGCCCACCCATTGAATGCTAGAAAACCAAGTTCACCCTCATTTGGTTGGAGGAGTATTTTATTTTCCAAAACCTTACTACACAAAGGGGTTAGGATACGAATTGGATCAGGAATTAATACTTTTGTATGGTCAGATCCATGGGTACCCATGTAAATCCGAGACCGGCAAGAGATCGGGGTAGTGTTTGGCATCCCCGGTTACAAGTCCAGCATTTGATTGATCCTTTGACTCGGGAGTGGCATTTGCAAATATTGCATGAATTTTTTGGAGCCTGAAGATATAGGGCTTATTAGGGGTATCCAACCTAGTCGGACCACAACCTCTGATGGTCTGACATTATACAAAATCAGGACAATATATAGTAAAGTCGGGTTATAGACTACTAAATTCGATGGCGATATACCGGATTAACAATAATGGTTGGGGACCGGGTCTAGAGGCATTGAAGGCTTTTACATGGAAAATAAGGTGTCTCCTGAAAATTCAACATTTTCTCTGGCAGATCATTACTGGAAGCTTGGCGGTTACGACAGAACTCGTTAACAGGGGGTTACTTGTGATACTGTGTGTAAACGGTGTGGTCATGCGGAGGAGACGATAAACCATGTTCTTTTTGAATGTGACTCGATTAGGAAAATTTGGAATTTCTGTAGAAATCCGGCATCACCAGAGGATTTCCTTACAAGTTCTTTATATATACCAATATGGATTATCTTTTCTGGTGAATTTCTCAGCGGGATCGAGAGGGTGTTGGTGATCTTTACCCCTGAGTTTTATGGTTATTGGAAAGCTAGGAACCACAAGGTTTTCCAAGGGGTCCAGATAACATGGGATGAGATTATGAAAAATGCAGAGTCTGATTTGTTGGCATGGGAGGATGCGCAGTCTAGTCCGTCAATGGTGGATGAACCGATGGCTACAGAGAGTGCAAGGATAATTGGGAATCGATGTCGCATCGATGGGTCGTGGAAACAATTGGAACCTTATTCTAGAATCGGTCGGGTAGGCCAAGATCGTGATAATTCGTTAGTTCTAGTTGGGGCAAAGTGTTTTCGGCGCAATCTTTCCCCTTTGCACTCGGAATTGGAAGCGCTGGTGTGGGCTATATCAGAATTGATCATCAGAGGATTGGATTGCCAATTGTTTGAGACAGACTGTATGGAAGTACTCACGATTCTCCAGAATCCGGATGACTGGCCAGCTTTCTACACTTACATCCAAGAATTCCAACGACATCGTGACCATTTCCCAGGATTCACATTATCCAAAATACCGCGCACAACAAATACACGAGCAGACAGTTTAGCTCGAGGATCACATCTTTTAAATCGCGATTATATTTTTGTAGATTCTGCTCCTCCGAATTGGACAACCAATTCCGGAAGGACTTTCTGATTTAGTGTTTGGTTGGTAAAAAAAAATCAAGGATCAGTGACGGTCTATATAGTCATAGACGTGATAAGCAATGGATCAGTAAACAAATTTTAAAGTTTTCATCGTAGGTAACTGGACACTTTTCTTTACTTCCTCTAGAGGATTTTAAAAGGAGCAAGCATTTCATTATTCTAATACCATTTGCTTTGAAAATCTATGCTGTTGACAGGGTTAATATTATTAATGAATCTTAACCATCTACTAGATTTTTATCCGCGCAACCGCGCCGATATTCTTTTAAATTTTTATGTATTCAATTTATGGTGGATTATGTTTAGATTTTTTGAGTATCGGGTTTAAAATTTTCAATTATTTCGAGTTTCGGGTTCCAATTAATTTTTAGATATTTTTAGTTATTTCAAATTTTTGACTCGGATTTAGGTTTGATATTTCGGGTACTCGTACGAGCTTGAATACCCGGTGTGGATAATATTCGATATATGAAATACCGTGAAATAAAACTCGTTGGTGTATTTCTTAATTTTAAAATATAAAATGACTAAACTTAAGTTATTATAATTTATTTAAATTATTTTTATATACTTGATCTTTATAACTGTTGGGAGTAATTTTATTCCCTTAGAGTCCAACCATAACTAGACCAAGGAGACATAAACAAACTCCCTAGTTGAACATGTGAACCAAGACCATAGCCAAAGACACCACCGCCAAGCCGAGGTCATAGCCGAGGTAGGACAGATATCCCCTTAGCCGATCTAAATCTTAACAGATAAAAACAAATACCTTAATGAATTATGGGAAATATTCCTTATTGTATAGATAGACTCGAATATAGAAGTTATCCATACAGAAATATGGAAATACTCTGATTCGATAACTATAAATACAAAGGGAAGAACCCTAGTTCAAGGATCCAAAACTTTACACAAAACACATGATTGTAATCGATCTCTCTTATTCATAAATAAAGAAGAATCATTTTACATCTTTTTTGCTCATCTCTCTAAAAACCCTTAGTATCTTGTTCTTGTTCTTCTCCATCGAAGAATCACCAATAAACTCCCAAACAGTTTGGCGCTAGAAGGAGGGTGAGATTTCAACAAGAACAAAAGAGCAAAGATGAGCGAATCTAACAGTTCCTCTGAACCGAATAATATCAAAATCCTGGAATCCGCGTCTGTGGAAAAAACACCCGAGACAACCGACGATGCGGCGATCGTGGCAAAGCTTCAAGAGTACGAGCAGATAACGACAAAGCTAAGACATAATGAAGCTCATCTGAAGGAGTTAGAAGATGAGAACGCGATTCTCAAAGCCTCGGCGGTGGAGAGAAGCACTCAGGCTTTGAGAATCGCTCAGACATCTGATGTGGGCACCGAAGGTGACGGGGAACGTGTCAGGTTCAAGAGGAAGGTTCCACCGATAACGGTCGGAAAGGAGGCGCGAGCATATCAAACTCCAAGCTCGGGCCTGACTCGAACTACTGACTCCAACCATAAAATGGTCCTAGCAAACCTTATGAAGGAAGCGCTCAAGAGGCCCATGGTTTGGAAACCATGCTAACGGGAAGGCTTGAAGCTATGGAGAACATGATCAAGCGCATACCAGGGGTAGCTCTGCCAATCATTAAGAGCGCCCCTACTTCCTACGCTGACACACCGTTTATCGATGCCATCCCTCTTAGCGAAGTTCCTAATAGATTCACTTGGCCAACCATGGCCTTGTACGATGGAACCCCTGACCCTGACACGCATATAGCCTAATATCACCAATGCATGATCACAATCCCTATCGGCCATGAGCACTTGGAAGTCTGTATGTGCAAATGATTTGGAGAAACCCTCACATGCCCAACACTGATGTGGTACTCCAACCTGGCCAACAGCTCCATCGGCTCCTTTGCCATGCTTACGGATCGCTTTATCGAGCAGTTCGCCAACCGCCGTACTCTGAGACGTACCTACAATGACCTCTATCGAGTCAAACAACGAGAAGATGAGAGTCTGAAGGAGTACGTCTGACGACTAAACGAAGCGAAAGTATCGATGCCCAACTACGTCGCCTCTACAACTATCTCAGCTTTCAAGCAGGGGTTGTTAGCTAATGGTGACCTCTACAAAGAACTCACTAAATACCCTTGCCATATGATGGAAGACATCCTTTATATGGCCTAAACGTAGATAAAGTGGGAAGATGACCCTACCTATCAAGCTCACGTAGCTCCGAAGGCTAGTCCTAAGATTCCCAAGCAAAATAAAGTACTTAGCAGACAAATGGACCGACTTCAAGGCCAGAATAGGACTAGAGGAAGCAATAAGAATCCCGCCAATCTGTGGGCCAAGTCCATGGCAGTAACCAGCAAAGAAGAGTATGTGGCTTTACCCAATCCAGTAGAAGATATACTAACCGCGACCCTAGTAGAAGTAGTCGCGGAGCTAAGGTGTTTTGCCAAGAACATCACATGGCCACCTAAGCCACGATATTCCACCTACACCAAAGGAGAAAGCTCCGAATGGTGTGGCTCCCATTGAGACTATGGTCTTCTAACCAAGAATTGTGTTATGTTAAGGCAGAAGGTAAAAAACCTCCTAGAGAAGGGACTCCTCAAGGAATTTATCGCCAAAAGGAGCACTAAAATAGCCCAGCAACGTCAATCTAGTCGCCCCAAGCCCTCAAAGGAATCAAAGCTAGAATCACCTAAGCATATTAAGGTAATCAACTCGATCTCAGGAGGGTTCAAGGATCAGACAAAGTCAGGGGTCCATCCCCCACAAGGAGTCCTTTGTGTTTCACGGGAATCGAAGAGCGAAGCATCAGTAAAAAACATGTATATGCTTCACTCCCTTTTGTGGCGATAGGGGACAACCTACTCACCATGACTCCTTGGTTGTATCCCTAATTATGGCTTCCTGCATTGTCAGAATGATCCTTATCGACAACAGAAGCTTAACCAATATTCTTGAAGAAGAGCATTTTCCTGCACGAGCTCCAAGTCCTTAACAGCCCTCTCTACCTTCTCAAACTTGGGCTTGTACTTAGCCGCTTTCTCTTTCCGCACTCCTCTCGCCGCTCTCCTGACCTCCCGGTATTTCTAGAGCTATAGCCTCTCCGTCTCCTCAGCATGACCGTTTCGAGCTGATTCAAGCTTCCACCCAAGGTCATTTTTGGCCTTCAACGCTCTCTCAAGCTCCGCCGACAGTTCGAATTCCTTCTTCTTGGCCTCTTCTTGAAAGACCTCCAGCGATTTTTGCAACTCGACATCGCGCTGTACGGCTGCGTCCTTGGCACTTTTTAGCTCCTCTTTGACAGAAGTTAGAGTGCAACACAGGGCAGAGTCGCTCACTTTGACCTCATTGACCTTCCTCAGGTAAGCCTTAGCAGAGAACTCCGCGTCAATGGCGGAGTTGTAATCCCTGAGGGTAGCCTTCCTCATTTTCTCCAGCTGTTCCTCGTATTCAAGCCTTAGACGGTTGACGAAGCCCACGTACTGAGAGCATAAGGGAAATCCACGTTAGCAATAAGCCTGTTAAAAGGAAGACAGAAAGGGATCAGGAGCAAGAGCTTCACCTCGGTGTTGGTCCGACATACATCTTGGTAGGTGGAGGATTTACCGAGGAGCTTCTCGAGAATGGGCTTATCCCCAGACAAGCGGAAGTACCGATGGAACGCTCGTTTGCTTTGGCATCTTCGACAAGAGGAACTCTTTCGATAAACCCGAACTCAAAACCGTAGTCTCCGAGCTCGACAATATTGGGGTTGGGTTCCAGGGCAGGGCCTTTCCCTTTGGCCGCAAGGAGGTCGGAGATCCGGGTGTTGTCATCTTTCTGTGATGACCTTGCCTCCTCAGCTCTTCTCTCTTCGGACCTCCGGTGGTCTGAGTCGTCCTTGAGGGATGACCTCCTTTCTTCCGATTTCCTCTGATAGGAGGCCTTGTTTTCCCTGGGCTTTTGGCCAGAGGACCCTTTCTCATCCGCCCTTTGTTTTGTGGCAGGAGCTATAGAGGATGAAGAGGAGGGTCTCTTCTTTGACCCAGGGTCAACCAACTGGAAATCTTTCCTTATCGCAGACAGTGGGGGAGCCTTCTTGCATTGCGCGGGCTCATTTTCAGCTGGGGAGGATGCCCCTTTTTTCTTTCCTCTTGTCAGCAGCAACCTTGACCTTCGCCAAAGCAGCGTCCTTTGCAGAAGCAGAGACGGGGATAGATGGAGCCACGGAGCTCGGAGGAGGAGGAGGCATCAGTATAGGATAAGGTGGAGAAGTGTAGACATCCCCAGCCGGAGTCCAGACCCCTTGGGAAGCCTCAAGGGTCGCAACAACAGTAGGAGGAGAACTTTCCTTCGCAGCAGAGGTCTCCGTTTGCGACTGAGCGATAGCCTTTTGAGCAGCCTCAGCCTTCCCTTTCTTTGCCCGCATGCAGGATGCGTCTGCAGCTCTCTGCTCCAGGTTTAGGAGTTGCACGGTGGGACACACCATTTGAGGAGGGGGTTAGATTCGGAGAGTTGCAAGAGATTTAGAAGGAGGAGAGGATTGACTGGATTCCTTGGCAGCTAGGTCAGCAACAGCAACAGTGACGTGAGTGGCGTTGAAGCTAACCCAACGGCGTTTCTCGATAGCTCAAAGAGCAGCTAGGTCTTCGCTCAAGGTCGAGAAGTCCTTAGCTTTCTTGGCGGTTGGGCGAACTGAAACTAAAACAAACACAAACAAAAGGGATGCTAGCAACACAATTAGACACAACTAAAGAGGACGACCTGAGCAAGTCGCCTACCCGCGTCAAAGTTCCAGCCCCTGCGGACTGTTCTGGCAAAGAGGGTGGGTAAGGAATTGGAGTTGGTCTGCACGTAGAAGTAGGCTTTCTCACAGAAGTCAATTTTACTATTTGGAGTGTGACGAGCTGGGGGTTTCCAGGGACATAGTAAACCCTGGGATTCTTGTTGATACAGTTGAAGGAGGTCAAATGTTCGAGATGTTGGACCCGCAGCTTGAGGTCGGTCTCTATGGTGAGAACGAAAAAGACCGACAATGGTCCTGATTCCGCCAACGGTTAGCTGAGGAAGGGCAATTTGATGCCGATCACAATATGCCATCAGGATGTGAGGAAGGGGAAACCACAAACGAAAACTCCTGAGTAATGACTCGTAGATGCAGAAGTAACCAGGAGGAGGAGTTCACGGTCTGTTCTGGGGGAAGGAAGCAAAAACACGACGTTGTCGGAAACATCGAATTCCTCCCTCAATGATTAGAGAGATCTGGCGATGCTCGTGGTCGGTGTAGAGACAGAAGCATTCACCATAGGAGTGATGGCCACCGAAATAGTAGGAACGATGGTGAGGCGTTCCTCCTCCAGAAGGTCATCCTCGTCAATGGTGACGACTAGACCCCCTTCATCCCCGACTGCGTCAGAGTCCGCGCAGAAGAAGGGGAGGTCAACGGGTTAGTCTACTAAAAAAGGCCTCTCGCCGGAGGTTCCCAGAGCATCGTCGGGCCTGACGACGGAGAGAGGAGAAGGAGACAGAGGTTTTCTCCGGCGCGTGATTAGGTTTTTACAGTCCATGGTTGAAGGGGTTTTCCGGGATTCGATTCACAGTACAATGGAGCAACAAAATCGCAAGAGAGCAGAGAAATTTGCAAGAAAATATGAAGATAAGTGGAAGAGTTGAAGAGAGAGCAAACCTTTTTGATGGCGATAGGAGAAGACGTTAGTGGAGAGGGAAAGCGTAGAGTTTTGGCTTTAAATATCGCGAGTCTCGAGGGTTACATGGAGAGAGAAGCACAGGTGGGACCCAGACAAATCAAATAAAATCTTTTCTAGCTAACCAAAAAAGGAAACCAAGTTCTTCTTAGGAATTTATATATTTGAACGAGGATTCAGATTCCTAATTTGAAAATCTCGTCAAAGCAAAATCAATTAAGAATTCAATTTCGAGAAACCTTAGTTGATTATCTTTGGCGAGCTCCAGAGGGCTCCTGATGGAGGTGGATTCCACCCGGTCCAAATCGGGTTCAAATAACCCGAAGGTTGAACCGGAAGTGGGCCTTATATGAGGAAGGAAATGGAGAAGGATAAGAGAGGAAGAGGATCGTGGGCCATGTGAAATGTGAAGGCTCATACCTTCAAAATCAAGCTCACCCTCGAGTCAAAGGCATTGAAGGCCGATGATTCTCACATTAAAATTAAAGAATCCTCTGGAGCAAATCCGGTGGCGGTTACAGTTTAAGTGGAGCCTATAAAGGGAAGAATGGAGTGGAGGAGAAGAGGGGGATCGAAAGACACACCTTTAAAACCCATTCTTGTATTCATTTAGCACCATTCTATACACTTGTCTTCGCAGCTAAATAGTATCTCCGATCATGGCATCTCAATTTTCACATATTGTCCCCTTAAGTTCTAAATTGGGTCGCGAGATCCATCAATAGAAGAATATCTAATACACATTTTATATAATAGTTTTTTGATAAAAAAAACTATTATATAAAGTTATAATTATAAAGTATATAAAATTAAACTTTTCGTTTTAAAGATTACACATCTAAACTTTTAACATGTAAAAACAACCCGAGACTCGAGGCTTGTATCATCCGAGCGATCTTGTTCCCCATCCATAATACTTGAAAAAATCAAGTTATTAGTTATCCTTGGATCGAGCTAAACAGTCAAGTGGTTTTGAACATGGAATCTTTTTAATTTCGCCAATGGAGGAAGGAGAGAGTATATAGTTCTCTAAATAGTCTATGTTCCTAAAAGTCAATACAATTCGCTTGTCTTAAAGAACAAAACAGACGCATGCATGTTCGTAGCAAGCAACCAAACAAACAATAATGACCATACCCTCTCTAGCTACGAGTAATCAAACTGAAACGACATAATAACCAACAAAGTCAAACGATTCACCAGGAAATCTAAGAACATCAAGGCACTCAACCTTACCCCAAATGTCACGTCCATTGCATGATGATCTTGATTCTAAAGATATCTTGGCATACCAAATTTCGTTCCTCCCTTTGATATCAGAACGTAAAGGATACCACATAACTACAAGTTTCTCATCATGGTAATGCATATCAACCACATCCCCGTATTTTAACTCCATGGGCTTGCACAAATTTTCCAAACCTTTGATCTCTTTCCACTTTCTACTCTCATTCACAAAAAAGGAGTCAGACCAGACTATATACCCGGTGTCATTGCAACCGTATAATATATTACCTACCTTATACCAACCCAATATGTCTTGGGGTATGGAACCTGATTGTTCACCTACAACTTTCCATGTACCATTTTTTGTGTTGTAAATGTAGTCCCTTCCATTTAATGTCGCGACGTAAAGCTTTCCCTCGAACACCTCAGCTACATAATACGTATTTTTTTCACGTAAGTGATTTCGTAACTCGTCCTCATCAGGGCCAGGACCTGGCAAGGCTGTCCAAGACTGAGTCTTTATCTCAAAGACCTCAAACCAACTGGCAGAATACTCGTCAATGGAGCAACCACCCATTACATATATTTTCTCGTCGAGTAAATTAACACACGGATCCTCCCGAGCAACGGTCATATTAGGGGCTTCACGCCAATTGTGAGTCTGACAATCAAGGATCATAACAGAAGACGAAGGCGCGTCCGTAGGTCCACCGATTACATAGATTTCTGAACCAACTTCACAGACATGGTGCGAGAAGGGTGGACAATGGAAAGAAATGAAAGGTGTAGGAATAACTGAAGTTCCATTTGAATCATTGCGGAAACCTAATGTTTCTTCTCCATTTGGTTCTGGATTGATCATAGGTTTCGTCCATAGACTAAACAAGCTTGGATTCGGGTGATTGGGAAACCGTAAGGAGACATAGGAGCATGTCTCTTTGGCTCCTATCAGAGATCGCGTCTTATATATTTGCGTACAAGATAAGAGAGAGTGGAACCTCTTTGAGACGAGAGAGAGCGAGGGGTAACTCCATCTCGAGACACATGCAAGAATGTTCTCTATGATTTCGTCTGGAAGTGACGAGAACGACGGTGGTGGCTGACGAGCCGTTTTTAGGGTTGGTTCAACTTCTTTGGAGCTCATCATCGGCCGAGATTGCAGTAGAGGAGGCTATGGAGAGGCAAGATGATCTATTTAGGGTTTACTACAAAACAGGACCCTTACGGAAAATTAACAAGACCTTTTCCTATTTCAATTACATTCCCCAAACTATCGTTAATTACGTTTAAATCAACAAGTAAAATATAAATAACATATTAATTCTATTATTTTTTTTTTGTTTTTCTTACATTGTGTATCTCTATACTATTAATCGGGATGACAAAATGAAATAATCGTAAAATATAACTTATGTTTTGTAAGTAATTATGATATATGCCATTGCTTAAATTAGAGAAATTTACACTCATAGACACTTTTATCTTTTTAATTACACCAATAAGCACATTGTGACTTTTAAGCACTTTTAAATGAACAGTTACTTTAATACCCTCAACTATCATCTCTCTTTCCTTCTTTTTTTTTTATTTAGCATTTATATTCTTTTTTTTTATCTAGCATTTATATTCTTTTTTTTTCTCTTTCTTCTCTCATCTTTTTTCTGCAATATAGGTTGCATTACAATTGTTTATATATTTGCTTTTGATTTCTCCTATCTTTCTTAATTTGAATATCTTAAATCAGATATTTGTTACTTGTCGAGTTCTACTGATTCTGATCTCGATGTGTTCTGTATGAAATAACATATTGACTTTTGATATGAAAATGTTCCGATTATATAAGAACACTATGGGTGGAACAAATTAGTCTTGATCCTTGAGTCACAAGAAACCCAACCTCCATTTTTGTTTAATCTATTTTCTCCAATGTTTCGACCAACAAGTATAAAGTTGATAAATAAATTGATAAATTAAATAACAATTTTATTAATAAAAAAAAAATTCTACTTTATGAAATCTTGCGAGTAGACATGCTCTGATCTTTCTTTTTCGTGTCTTTTTGTATTTCCTTATGAATAAAGCAAAAAAAATCAAAAAAATATTTTCCATTTATATTAAAATTCGGTTCATTGAAAAAATAAAACCAAATC
>OVAN01001397.1:0-41508 GCA_900406275.1 Anastatica hierochuntica
TTTGAAAAACAGACAATACAAAGGTGTATTTTTGTAAGTCTCCCATTAATTAATGTTTCTAGGTCTGGTCCCACATAAAATTTCTAGAAAAATGTGTATTTAGAGGTATATTTTCGCAATAAATCTTTGTACCTAAGTGTAATATTAACTTAAGAGTTAACTAATTAAAATATTAAATTCTACAATAGCTTTGTATTTTTTAGGTTTTTTGTTTGATTTTTTATTTTTGATCAGAATCTTTTTTGTTTGAAAAAATTATATTTTGTAGTTATAAATTTTTTATAATATATAATGTGTGTTAATGATACTTACAAATTGTGTCATAAAAAATAAAAGAAATCAAAATCAGTAGTAATTTAAGTTTTAAATTTTTATTTTTAAAGAAATACAAAGCAATATATAGCAGATATTCCAAAAAAATACAAAAATCTATGGACTAATAAAAAATAGAATATTGTTTTTTTTTTATCGTTTTCTCTCTTCGGGCGATTGTAAAGGCAAAAAGTTAAAACTAACCTTCGAATTGTCATGACCTCACTTCCGGCAGCTATGCCTGCCATATTTTCTTTCTTGTTGTTGTTTTTGTTTGTAGTTTATTAACTAATAATGGTCTTTCCATTTGGTTTCATCGCCAAATGATGTATTTGTCCGTCGAATCATCGTGGTTACTTCTGTCAAAGTCACCAAGCATCGTCTCTCTGGATGGTGCTCCTTACGATTATGTTCTTTGTCTGGGCTACGGTCGAGCCATGTGGAAGAACATCAGAGCAACTGCATCCATTTGGTGGTTTGAATGTCTCCAATAAGGAGTTGCTTTTTCCGGCTTTTGTCGGTTGCTTTCCGATGCACTTGTTGCATGATGATTATCTTCCTTTGGTCAATTTTACTGGAGAGTTGCGATTTTGCATAAAACAGAATAGAGGAATGAACCCATCTTGGCCAAGAGACAATTGGATTGGCTTGAATCGTCAAACAGTGATGAATTTTCTATCAATTTACAATCTTATGCACTTTACTCGAAGGGCATCGATTATGTTGTTCATTTGTGGTCTTCAACACACTTTTCTATTTGCTTGGTCGTGTAAGATTTTTCAGATTTGGAGGATAGATTGACAATGTGCACTGTACAACCATTAAGTTCTGAAAGTGTGAGACCATGGGAAGAATCATATATAGATCCACTAAGGTTTAAAAGAGTTAAGACCTTTGGTGGATTGAAGACTTGTGAGTTTCATTTGGTGGTTTATCCTACACGTGAAGATGGCACAAAGGACCGGTGGAAGTTTTGTAAATATTGGTTTCAAAACGAAAGAATTTCGATGTCGTGGACAATTACAATCAAGCATGTTATCTTCTGCAGTGGGAGTGTGATGGACGGATTGCGATGTAACAGATGGATCGCATCCAATGATCTATTTAAATAAAAAAAGGTGTTTACTCACAATAAATGAGAACCAAATAATATATCATACAAGACCGAGAATAAAAAAGGAAGATGTTAGCAAGTGAGACTTTTTCAAATTAGGAAGCATCGCGTTATTACTAACAACCTGTTTGTTGTAACATATGTCTTATGTAATCTATTACATTGATTTGAAATCAATAAATTTAGACGTTAAAAAAATATTGTTTTCTTTTAAAATATTTTTTAACGAAAACCCGGATAATGACTTGATTGACACTCATATCGTTAATTATTATTAGACTTTAGAATGCTTAAAGCATTATTGTTTATGGTCTTCTTGTTTTTGTTTGAAAAAAATTATTCATTGCCCAATCAAGATTTAGGATAAGTAGATTCTCTAAAGTTTGGGAAAATAAGCTTTAAGAATATTTTCACTTTGCAAGGAAAAACGCATTAGGGAAATAAGAACAAATATTTCAATATTTACCACTCTCCATTTTTTCGTTATTTTTCTTTCTTTAAATTATCTAAAATCTTATAACTTAATGAAATCTTTACTAAAATATATAAGCAATGGTGAACTTTAGACTGTAATGTATTTTTTTTTTTGCTGATTAAGGTCGTAAAACTTCTCTCTGGAGAGTTCTTCTCCCTGTTCATAGGGTTTTAGATCCGTGTAACTGCGGTAAATTTTCCGTTTGATTACGGCAAAATCTCACAAATTTCTTCTAAAATCAACTCAATAAATTTGTCTCTGTTCTAAAATCTTGGAGAAAATGGAAGGTGAGTTGTGGAGAGCATTTCAAGTTCTAAATCTAGGATTGGAAAAGGAGCCTCTGCAAATCACGGGTGGAGCACAACGAAGAAGGGAAAGTGATAACAAACTGAGCTTGATTGCAAGGGTTTTGAACCCACAACATCATAAACCAGCAGGTATGAAACTTGCTCTTCCACAAGCATGGAGATTGGAAGGTAGAGTCACTGCGAGGATCCTTGATAATGGTGTCCTTTATCCAACTCTTCTCTGCCGCCGCCACTTAGTTATCGGAAACCCACCGTTATTTCTGGTTTTTCCGGCTCACCGGCGAGAAACGGAGATGGTGAACGATGGAAGTGGCGAAAACAAGATTGACCCTTTACTCCAATACTTGATTAACCACAGAGTTAACCCACCATCGCCTCTGTTTCCCTTACCGGAGCATGAAGACGTCGTGATTCTGATGCCTATGATTCCATCGAAATTCAAAAACCGATTGATCTTCGACCCATTTCCTCGCTCTCAACGAGATTCATCTCTTCTCATCGACGCCCTCTCTCAAAACCCTTCACCGTCATCCTTCGCAGCAACCTCGTTCTCTGACTCCTCAACCGTCGACGTCCTCCTCCCACCACCGGAACCCATTTTACCCGCACGAAAACCCAAACCGACCCATCACAGATTCCACCGATCTAAAACAGCTCCTGTTATGGCTGTGATAAATGATCTGATTCATCCAATCAATCGGAAAGCAGAGCAATCAAATTCCAGGTCGATCGTGAGACGAGGTGTTACTTTGCTCATTGTGTATCTCTCATTAGGTTTTCAGTTTTTCTATCAGGATGAGATACAATTCCAATCGGTTCTAGAAAATGGCCCTTGGAAATTCCGATACAAGAGATTGGAGAAATCTTTGGTCAAGTCCGACACACAAGAATTCAAGAACAAATTAGAGATGCTCCTGGTGAGATTTGGTTTCGGGTAGAGATGGATGTGGACACAAAGCCGATGTTTACCAGATACATTAATTTAGATGGAGGAAATAATCCGGTGCTGATCAGATTCAATTTTAAGAAGCTGCGAAAATTATGTTTCACCTGTGGCTCCTTATTCTATGAACGGATGCAGTGTGAAAGGAGACAACAGTTACCTGAGTTTCCTTTGCTTCCCCATGCCCAGAATCCTGGTAATGATCAAGCTCAGCATCAATTATATTCTCAGAGAGCAGATGAGGATATGGGACAAGTTGTAACCAGTAAGCAATGTATTCTAAGGGATTTTAAAGGAACCAGAGTAACTGGTGAAGATCAAAGACAAGGGGAGTACTTACCAAATAATCTTCTTAATCAGCAACAAGAGGGGAGGGTGGAGACCCCGAAACCACCCTCAACCCAATGAAGATTATGCACTGGAACTGTCAGGGACTTGGGAGCCCCCTGACAGAGAATTTTTTGGATGATATCAGGAAAAAACATAAGCCTGATATCATGCTCCTTGTAGAAATTAAGAACAAAGAAGAAGTAGTAAAGAAGATAGCTTCTAAATTAAGGTACCCCCACTTTTTTGTCATTCCCTCGGTTGGTCTAGCAGGAGGTGTAGCTTTTTTATGGGATGAGGGTGTTAGACTATCTTTTGGTTCCACTCCTACATTGTACAATACGGACATAATATTAGAAGAAGAAGGCGCTCTCTTTTATCTAACTTATATATATGGTCATCCGATCAAGAAGTTAAGGAATATGCAGTGGAATTGTATCATAGAAAGAGAATTGCAAGGTATCTATGCAGGAAGGCCAAGGATATTTTTTGGAGATTTCAATGATATAAGAAATAACTCAGAGAAGAAAGGAGGGCCTCAAAAAGAAAATTACACTTTTAAAGTTTTTAACTCATTTTATGATAAACTCGGTCTGCAGGATGTGAAGTTTTTTGGAGGCAAGTACACTTGGGTTGGCAAAAGAGGGAAACACAATGTCAAGACTAGGATTGATAGGGCTATAGCAAACATAAAATGGCTGGAAGCTTTTCCTAATTCCTATGTTTGAATTCTTGACTGGTATGGTTCTGACCACCGTCCTTTAATTTTGTATACAGACAGCAGGTGCTGGAAAGGAAGGAAGAACTTTATATATGATAATAGGTGGAGGCATAATCCTGAAGTCAAACAAGTAATCAAGGAAGCATGGGAGCAAATTAGTAGCAGTTTTGAACCTGCTGATCTGCCTACTGCCCTTAAACATTTCAGGAGGCAATTGTCAAAATGGAAGCACCAGAAGAATCAAAACTCACAAAGGGCAATTCAAGAGTTGCAAGGAAAATTAAGGGAAGTATATGAATCAGATGATTTAAACTATCAGCAAATAAATGATTTGAAAAGACAACTTATGGCTGAACACAGGAAAGAAGAGGAATATTGGAGATTACGAAGCAGAGCTTTATGGTTGAATTCAAGTGATAAAAACACCAAATTTTTCCACAACATTACCAAGAAAAGAAGAGCTACCAATCGCATCTCCTCACTGTTGGATGAAACAGGAGAAGTTAGAACAAAAAGGGAGGATCTAAATCAAATAATTTTGAAATATTTCTCTGAGTTATACACATCTGATAGATCAATATCTGACTCAGATTATATCCAGCTTGGAAACATCAGGAAAAAAGTCACAGAAGAGATCAATCAGAATTTGACAACTCCTGTCAGTAAAGAAGAAGTGATTCAAGCACTGAGACAAATGAATCAAGATAAAGCTGCATGGCCTGATGGTCTAAATGCGGGTTTCTACCAACAGAATTGGAACATTATTGGGGAAGGTGTGTTTAATTCAATCTCTCATTTCTTTAATACAAATCATATGCATCCAGAATTAAACCACACAAATATATGCTTGGTCCCCAAAATAACGAACCCGCAGGAGGTTAAAGACTATAGACCCATCAGTTTATGCAATGTAGCTTATAAAATCATATCGAAAGTCTTAGCTGAAAGATTGAAGCCCTGGTTGAACAAGATCATATCAGAAAATCAAACTGCGTTCATTCCAGGAAGGTTGATAACAGACAATGTCCTTGTCACTCATGAACTAATACATAGTATGCTGACAAGGAATAGGAAAAATAAGTTTATTGCAGCTAAGTTGGATATAATGAAAGCATTTGATAAGCTGGAATGGGGGTTCATTAATTATATGCTCAGATCTTTAGGATTCTCAGACAAATGGTGTAGCTGGATAATGTGTTGTATATCCACTGCCTCTTATTTTGTACTCATAAATGGAACACAGGTAGGGTATATTAAGCCGAGTAGAGGTATTAGGCAAGGAGACCCCCTCTCACCTTATATCTACTTGCTATGTACTGAGGGTTTATCTAACCTCCTTTATAACTACCAAAGAAAGGGTTAGCTACATGGTTTTAAAGCAAGTCAACGAAGTCCCCAAATAACCCATATGTTTTTTTCAGATGACTCCCTGTTGTTCTGCAAAGCAAATGCCCAAGAATGTTCAGCCATGATAAAAGCTTTAGACATCTATGGAAAACTTTCAGGTCAAAGGGTAAATTACTCAAAATCTTCTATAATATTCAGTAAGAACACTCCTGTTGACCTGCAAGAAAATATCAAAGCTATAATGGGTATTACTATGATAGGAGGGGAAAAGAAGTATCTAGGTCTACCTGAAATTATAGGTAGAAAGCCAACATCTTCTTTTAGCTTTATAAAAGAAAGAATACAGAAAAAGATAGATGATTGGTCGACTAGATTTCTATCACCTGCAGGCAAGGAAGTTTTTATTAAAGCAACAGCTTCATCCATACCAAATTATGCGATGCAATGCTTCCTGCTACCCAAAAAATTCATAAAACAGCTAACCTAACTGATTAGAGGATTCTGGTGGTCCACAACAAAGGAAAAAATGAAACTCCATCTTATAGCATGGGATAAAATAACTAAGGCTAAAGAGGATGGAGGTTTCGGTATCAGAGATCTTTACCACTTTAACAGAGCTCTGGTAGCAAAACAGGCCTGGCGACTATTAAAATATCCAAACTCCTTGTTATCCAGGGTTTATAAAGCTAAGTATTATCCTAAAGACTCTCTGTTTGATGCAAAAACAGGAAGAAGATATTCATATGCCTGGAGGGGAATCCAAAAAATGATTGGCTTAATTAAGAATGGTTCAAGATGGGTGATTAGCGATGGTACAACAGTCAGCTTATGGAAAGACAATTGGTTATCATCTAAACCACCTAAGCCAGCCACACCAACAACAGAGAGAGTCCAGGAAAATATGAAGGTTTCTGATCTCTTTACAGAAGGCAGTAGACAATGGAGCACAGAGAAGGTACATCAAATGGTACATCCTGATGATATTCCTCTAATCAAAAGTGTAAGACCAAGCTTCACTCTCAAAGGGGACAAAATTGAATGGGAATACTCAAAAAGTGGAGATTACACGGTGAAGACAGGTTATTATTTTAGTCACAATGATCAAGTCATCATGCAAGGTGGTCATGAGATCAACTTTAGGAGGATATGGAAGCTACCTACTCTGCCAAAGATTAAACAATATTGGTGGAGGTTAGCTCACCAAGGACTACCTGTGGGTGAAATATTGAAGAAGCGAAGACTACAAGTGGACGAAACCTGTCAAATGTGTGGAGAACAAGTGGAGACAGTAGCGCACATGTTGTTCCAGTGCAGAATAGCTAGAGAAGTTTGGGAATTAGCTCCAATCAACACTCCGTCAGGTGATGAGCTCATAAATAACACACTATCACAGAATATCAGTTGGGTGCTTCAATCTACAACCAAGGAACGAAATCAAAGAAGTAATCTTGCAGCTTTCTTGGGTTGGAGAATATGGAAGTTGAGAAATAAATTCATATTCCAGAATGAAAGAGAGCCAATTCCAAATGTGTTAAGAAAAGCCATAGAAGACATGGAAGAATGGTTGGAGGCGAACAAGGATGTAGAAGAGGATGAAGACCAGATCGCCTATTTGAATAGTAACTCATTTAAGCAAGAAGATACCCATTTGGACAGCACATACATATTCTGTAATGTAGATGCATCTTGGGTATCCTCTGTTGAAAAAGCTGGTACAAGCTGGTTCCTCACATCCTTTGATAATAAGCCTCTTCTCTTTGGATCAACATCAATAGACTCAATTCCCAGTGTGGTTCAGGCTGAAGCGCATGCTTTAAGAGATGCAGTAACACAACTAAGGAGACTAGGATATCAGAAGGTGGTTTTCCAAGGAGATAATCAAGTCTTATACTCATTTCTTAGCAAAAAAGAAGCCACAAAATCTGACACAGAAGCAAACCTTGTTGAGGTAACTGCTTACATTCATGACATCATTAATCTCTCAAGTACACAAGATCACTATATCTTCAAGTACATAAAGAGAGAGAGGAATGTTGAAGCGGATCACCTGGCAAAGGAAGCTAGAAGAAACAATATGGGTTATAGGATTGTATGGGCATGGTTTCTATCTAGTTAAATTCTATAATTTGGGGTAACAATGCCATGTCGTTGAAGAAATGATGTAAAGAATGTTGATCCTTAATAATAATAAAATTATGTTGACTAAAAAAAAAAATATGTAAGCAATGGTAAAAGATAAAACAAAAAATAAATAATCAATGGTTGTGATCATATTTACGTAAGTCATACTAATAATAGTATATCCTATTAATTCATCTTTTTTTGATCCAACATGAATTTCTAGAAGAAAAGTGTATTTAAAGGTATATTCTCGCAATAAATCTCTTTACCAAAGTGTAATATTAATTTTAAGAGTTAACTAATTAAAATATTACATTCTAGAATAGCTTTGCATTTTTAGCTTTTTGTTGGGTTTTATATTTTTGATCAGAAGCTTTTTTGTTTGAAAAAATTGTATTTTTGTAGTTATAAGTTTTTTGGAATATATAATGTGTGTCAGTGATACTTGCAAATTGTGTCATAAAAAATTGTATCATAAAAAATAGTAAAAAATAAGTAGTAATTTGAGTTTTAAATTGTAATTTGTAAAGGAACACAAATTTAATATATAGCAGATATTCTGAAAATACAAAAATCTATGGAGTAATAAGAAATAGAATATTGTTTTCTTTTAAAATGTTTTTTACAAAAATCCTGATAATGCTTTAATTGTTGCTCATCCTGTTAATTACTATAGACTATAGAGTGCTTAAAGCCTTATCGTTTATGGTCTTTTTGTTTTTGTTTGAAGAAAACAAATCACTTATTGCCCAATCAAGATTTGGACCAAGTAGATTCTCTAAAGTTTAGGGAAAATAGGCTTTCAGAAAAAAGTTTTCACTTTGGAAGGAAAATCACTTAAATAAGAATCTTTAACACTCTCTCCCTTTTTAATTCTTGTTCTTTCTCTAAATTATCTCTCCCAATTTTTTTAGTTTCTTCTTGTATAATGGATTTTTGCTAAAAAAAAAAACCCTATTTTTATAAGAAATACAATTGACTAACAGAAAAAAAATTTAAATTTTTAATTTTCAGAGAGATGTCCGAAAGTAAAATTATAGAATCCAAAAGTCGATGGGTTAATATTATAGAAAATACCTTATAGAGAATTTGAGCATGTATTATACAATATTAGATGATTATCTGCACTATGCGCGGTATTTTTTGTAGTTTCATATACTAAAATATATTTTTATTCGATTTCTAATTCGATTACTAAAATTTATATGATCAAAACCGTACATGCGATTTAAACAAATTGTAAAAAGTGTTAATATTACTGAAAATTGTAAGCATCGAAAACAAAACTAAAAGATCATTAAATGACTACAACATGATATTGCACAAAATCTCAAATATTGCTATCGGTCTTGCACAAAAAGTCATTGTATATTAATATGGTAGTTCATATTAACTATCACCATTTAATTTAAATTGTTGCGAAATATCCTTTTAACTGAGGAAGATATATTAAACGTTAGTTCGTTACGATGTTTCATTGTTTCAATATAGAAGATGAAAACTTTATAATTACTATTAGTGGTTTTTAATAAATTGATTTCAAAAGGACACGTGTCAATCTTTCGAGTGATAACGTGTCAACACCTTCCAAAGAGTCTCTTATTATATTATAGATTTAGTGTTGAAAGGAGATAAAGTGGCAAAAGAACCTTTTTATATTTCAAAACACATATTTTCACATTTCACCCTTTTAAAATTAATTTATGTTGCATGAAATTGGAAGCGAATACGCGGAAGCGAAGCATCTGGAATCGAGGAAGCGATTTATTTTCTAGAAATTAGGAAGCGGTAGGTATTGGAAGCGTACAAATATATATCTATAAAATATGTATATATTTTATTAACTTTAAATATATACATATTTAAAGCGACTTATTAGCTTTATTTAATGAAATAAATATTTTAAAAAGTACATATTTAAAGCGATTTATTAACTTTGTTAACTTATAAAGTTTATTAACTTAAAAAAAATACATAATTAAAGTTATTTATTAACTTTAAATATGTATATATATATATATTGCAACACAAATCTTTTAAATATATTTTAATATTCATATATGTTATTATTTAAAGTTAAAATTTTATTACAAAATTTTATTTTTTTCTATCCTCATAATAATTGTCTTAACATTTATATCATTAAAATAAATTCATTAGAATTGAAGTTTTAAGACTACTATTATTTAGTTATAATTTTTGAATCTAGCATATGATTTATATCATCATTGTAAGCAATAGTTATGTAGATAATAAGTATATCATATAACTTTTGTAAATAAAAGAATGAAATTACGTATAATACTAAGCTACTAAATTAGTTTTTCGATTTATTTAAAATTAAAATTTTAAAATTTTTTATAATTTGTAATACTAAATTTTTTAAACGGAATCGCAAGCTTCCAAAATGGAAGCGCAAGATTCCAACGAGCTTCTAAAGCAACTTTTTTAGAAACATTATGGAATTGAGCTTCCTAAAGCTTTTGAGAGCTTCCGTTTTCGACTCTCATTCTGAAGTGGGAAGCGCACATCCGACGAAAATTTCGTACTACATATTAGAACTATTAATACAAATGATAAAATCTTTTACTCTAAATTTAGAACTTTAAAACTAGAAGTTTTATGCTCAAATTTTGGGAGAGAACAAATCATGTCGTTCTTCAGTGAACAACAAGTCGTTTTAGGGTGGAACAAAAAAGGCACAGTGTTAGAGACACAAAAAGAAAAAAGACAATTTAGTATAAAATCCCCCTTAAATAACAATCATTCGGATAAAAACCCCTCAATAACTTATTTATCGATAAACCCCTCCCCTCCAACGTTAAACTTTGTTAATGTAAATCACTCTCTGTTTACAGAGCCGTTAAAATTGAACAGACGCCGTTTAAATGACACGCATCGTTTTAGACATGTTAAAAACGACAAGACTATTCACGTCTTTAACAGAAATCAGATTGAGAAATCCCCAAATCAAAAAATTAGGGTTCATAAGTTTACTTCTTCAATTCGCAAGGTAAGTTTATCGCCACTACACCCACGACATTCTTCTCTCTTCGTTCTTCTTTGCTTTGCCTTATTTGTTCTTCCTTCATGGTGATTCCTCTTAGGTTGTCAATTTTCTTTGAAATCATGCAAAATGGTGAATTTAAAGTGAGAATATGTGTTTTTCGGTGCTCAACTATGAATATAGGTCCTGGGATACCTAGGAAGTGTCAACGTGGAGCATTAATAATTGTGATAGAATCCACAAAAAAAAAACAGAATTGTGGAAGAAAATTCTATCGATGTGAGGCAATTTGGGGTCCAAATCATGTGTTTAAGTGACTTGATGAAGCACATCATGAAGAGTTTGATGTTTTGGCGACAAAGCAGTCCTTGCTACAGAAAGATTTGGTTGAAATTAAGAGAGACATTCGTGAAATGAAGAAAGACATAATGGAGATCATTGGAATGACTGCAAGTCTTAAGCACTAATCAGCTCTTGGTACTATGTCGCTTAAGGTTAATAAGTCTCATGTCAATTTAGATAGGTGTGAAGATTTATGTTTGGTGTCTATTGTAATGTTTCTGATGTTTTAAGACTTATGCATGGATGTTATGTTTCTTAGATTAAGACATTGTATAAAGACTTATTTTCACAAATTTTACCTAAGTGTTTTCATAAGAAACAAAGTACCATTACATATCATCCAAAGTCGATACATTCTTAAAATTCAAAAGAAAATAAAATTCTAGCGGATTGAACATTCCTAGGAATCTAAACTTGTTGCAAAATCAAACTCCAAAAAGCAACAGTGCATCGTAATAACCGAGTGCATTGTAATAACCAAGTACATCATATTTAGTTGCATTCGTTGTCTTTTTTCGATGGTCTTCCTGGAGGCAGGGTTGGTGGTTTTGGCACAAACTCAAGTCGGCAATTGCGTTTGTTGTGCCCAGTTTGTCGACAATTTCCACACCTCTGTAAAACAAACAAAACAAGTATCATAGAAGCATACTCTTATCGAGAAGACCATATAGTCAAATCTACAAAATCTATTATTTTCCACTATCACTTTTACTTGGTAAGAAGGAAATTCAGGAAGAGGTGGAGTAGGTGGCTTAGGGAGTGGCTCAACTTGGCATGTATGTTTGGTTGTTTTCGGTTTATCCATAATTACTACATGTCTGAAAATAAAATGGGGTTACTCAAACTCTGAAAGAAACATAATAATCAGCAAACATAATGCAATTACCACAATAACTTTATTTGAAGGAGCTTCTTTGCTTGGACCACGAACATTATCATTGTTTTTGGCTCTTCATGGCATGATCCTATCCGGAGGAGACATAAAAACAACGTCAATATGTGTTTCCCATAGCTCCATACCATTAACAGGAAAAAGAAGTGAGCTATAACAAAGCTTCCACTTCTTGACTGAGTACTAATTTGATATTACAAATTTTGGCCGCCTAGTATCTTTCTACTTAGCCCACATCACAGACATGATATGACAACACAGAATCTCACTCACATCATACTATCTGCAAGAGCAAGAAATTTGATATCACACATTAACCACATATTTATTTTTCCCATGATCTACCTCATACCATCCTCCAAACAAAGAAACTAGGGCTTTAAGACTTGGAATTATCAGAGAAACTCAAGTGGGAGAATTTAGGTTCATCGTTCTTTAGGTTTGATTTGGGAATTTCTGGGATTTGATTTTTTTTGTTGAGTTAAGTCTTTAAGACACGAGATCTTAAACATTGTGCAGTTTTGATGGAAATTGTGTGTTGTTTTGATGTTATCTTGCCATTTTTATAATGATATTAGAACGACACGTTTTAATTTAACGGCATCTGTCAAAGCGTTCGTGGTGCTTTAGACGGAGAGTGATTTTCATTAATGGAGTTAAACGTTGGAGCTTTTATTAATAAATAAGTTATTGAGGGGTTTTTATCCGAATGATCTTTAGTTGAGAGGCTTTTATACTGAATTCCCTAAGAAAAACCACACAATTTATACCAAATGAGAGAGAGACCAGATTTGTAGAGTTATAAAGCTAAACTCCTAGATCACACAACCTCTTAGCTTCATCGTCCCTCCCAGCTTCTTCTCTATATGACAAAAATGATTTTATCGAGTAAGCTAGGCAAGTTTACGAAGGATAAAAAGCCATCACATGACCATCAGCTATGTAGTAAGCATTTTATATGTTTACTGATATGCAATTTAGGTAATTTAGGGGGTAATTTTATTATAATATTTGACGGGTTTTAGGTAATTAAGGGGCTAATCTTATAATAATATTAGGTAATTGAGTGCGACTGACGTATGTGACTATGTCGGATGGGTCAGCCCACCAGATGGGAGTGGGTCTCAGGCTGGGTGGGTGGTTGGTTTAAGTGTTAGAGTATGGGTTAATATGCCATTTGATTGTAGACGCATTAGGAAGAAAAGATTTTCGAAAGGATTTGAAAGAAGTGTTGAGTAAGCTATGGTTGTTTTCCAAAATAAAGTTTTCAACCTGTTAGTTACTTGTCAGGCACGGTAGATGTCTTCTGTGGGGTTTAGAATTAGGTATGGGCTTTTGGGGTTAGACGGGTATCAGGTGAGGCGGAGTCGGGTTCGTTCTCACTGGGTGACTTGTTTGAAAAATCAATTATCTCTCTCTTTTTTCTTCTTTTTTTCTTTTTGGTGTAACCGCAAGTTTCAATTAGAAGTGGAGATTAATGGTCGGTTGGTGAAATTTAAACCGATTTTAGCGGTACCAATTGGACATTCCGGTTTTCTCGGGACGGGGGCATTACAGTAGCTTTTTCGACAACTGCAATCTTTGGAATCAAATTCTTTTAGGTTTAAGAAAACATTCGTCTTTCTGCTATATATTTTTAGTTGTAAGAAAATAATTACTGTAAATAATCCAAAAATTTTGTTTTAAGGTGAGATCAATCATCAATGGAAAGAGAAGATTCATATTGAAGTTAAGCATATCAAAGATAAATCCATACTATGACTTTCTAAACATTAATTGTCTATTTATTCTTATAATTATTAATCTCTTGGGGGATTGAAATATATTTTGTGTGCAAAGTTTGTAACTCATTTTCTATGATGTTGTATTTCCATTTTCCACCATGACTTGTATTAATAGTTGCATTTTTTTAAGTTCTGTATATAAACTAAATTTTTAATGAAAATGAAAAAAATGTTTTATAAACAAAATATAATTAAATCTCTTGGGGTTTGGGGAAAAATCGTCAAAGAACCTTCCTAAATAGGTTAATTTGACTATATATACTTACCACTGAAAAAAGGAAATTACTGAAATAGGGACTAAATCGTAACTATGCCAAAGAAAAGACGATAGCTTTCGACCCAAGGAAAATAAACATGTTAATTAATGTATTTTATTATATTAACGAAAAAGGTATATGTGACAACAAAATTAACCTAATTATGTGACTAATCCGTGTGATAACTATAGGGACTAAATCGTAAATGTACCCATAAAAATATAGACGTTGGGATCTTAATCAACAAAAAGGAAACTTTACAACAAGCAGTAGTAGTAACCTAGTTAGTCCACTAAACTCAAACGCCAAAAAAAGGAACAAACAAACCCTTAATAAGCATAAGGCGTAAGTATATATACAAATGTTGAGAGAGGGCACTGCTCACTTTCCTTAATTCCTATTTCTCTCATCAGTCTCTCTTTCTCTCTCGCTCTCGCTAAATTTCCTTTGTTCCTTGGAAAAATTTGAGTTTTTAGATCCGAGAATGTATTACAGTGATCATCTTGCGTTTTCAAAGATGGAGATAACCTCTAGTAAATTCTGTACTTTGGTGGATGTTGCAATTTTGTTATATGAAGAAGAAAGTCGCAACAGAATTTTCCATCTCTTCCCAAGAAAAACAAGATCATCTTTGGTGACTAGCAAAAGAAGAAGAAGAAACCCACAACATCTCCATGGAAATTTTAACGGGCCTTCTTCTTCTTCTTCTTCATCGCATCTACTTGATCTTCAGTTGCTTTCATCCTCTTATTCTTCATCTCTCGGAGATTACTACACGGAGATGACGAACCCACCAAACCCTAATTCCCGATCGTCTTCGTCTTCGTGCCTAACAGAGATGACAAACCCTAATTCCCTAAAAACAGAGAAGACAAGGCTCAAGAAACGTGTCGGGCAAGAGGTAAAGCGTAGTGGTAAAGCCAAAAAAGCAAAGGTCGCTCCTTTGGGGAAAGAAACGCCGGAGAGGCTGGTCCAGTTGATGACAGACATGAACGGAGCTGAGCCGAGGCTGATCTTCGAAAAGACTCTATCCCAAACAGATTGCGACCCAGCACAGAGCCGTCTCTTGATGCCTTTCAACAGCCTAATCCGTAACGACTTCTTGACACCTGTGGAGTCCAGAATCGTAGAAAAGCAAGACACAAACAACGATGAAAACATCGGTGTTGGATCGATTATCGTTGATCAAAGGGGTGTAAAGTGGGGTGTGATTTTTAAGAGAAGGGACATGAAGAAGAAAGATTCAGGGAAAGTGAACCTAAACTACGCTTTGATATGTGGGTGGAGTGACATGGTTAAGGCCAACATATTGAAAGATGGAGACAGCATCAGTGTTTGGTCTTTTAGGTTGCGTTAACTCCTCTGCTTTGCCATTGTTTCTCCTCCTGCCATGGCACAAACTTAGCTCTCTCTCTCTCTCTCTCTCTCTGACCACCCTGACTTGATTGATTTACTTAGCACAAATTAAATTTAGGGCTCTACATTTGGTTCCTAGTGTTGGGTTGTACGATAATCACTTTGACATGAATCTGGTTTTTTATTGCATAGGCCATAGATTAATATTCCTATGATTGACTTCTTGTTTTATACTATTTTCAAAGTCTATATGCCAAGTGTGTTTTGGTCATTTCCTCTAATAAATCAAAACTTTTCTACCCATTACTACTCAACGATTTAAATTCAGTATAAATTTACTTTTAATCAGCTATACAAAAAAAGCAAAGGCCTTTTTGCTGCAGTGATTCTAATCTTTACATAACCTACTTAGAGGATGATCAAATACAAATCACAGAACAAAATTAATCCATTGTTCAAAAACTGAACCTGAGAGCAATTGGTAGAATAGTAAACAGTCTCATGGATTCTTCTCAGTGAGATCAGTAAAAAGATTGTTACCTCTCCGGAGAACAAACACACAAAAGAACCAAAACAATGCAGAAATAGAAATAGGAGTTTGTGGAATTGTTCAAGGCTCCAGAGTTCTTAATGTGTTTGAAGGAAGCTCATGAGTCTCTTGCTTGCTTGTAATGTAAATAATCTACAACCTCCATCTAAAAAAGTTTCAAAGTTTGTTAACTATCATCATCACCATCATCATCACCATCATCATCATCTGTTAATAGAGTTTGTTCCTTTTCTTCAAACTCTAATTGCAGCAAAAGAAGAAAAAAAAAGATTGTTTCTATATTTTTTCATCAAACCTCAAAAAGGAAGAAGAAGATAATCCCTAATTTCTAATTACTAAATCTCTCATTTACTCAATCCAAATCTTGAAGCTGCAAAAACATATGAACCTCCAACGAAGACCAGATCAGCATGGACCAATGATATATAAGAGCTGAGAATTAGGTAGAAACTCTCAAGAGATTTTGGAATCGACTGAAATCAAATCGAGAATCACTAGTACGTTACATAAAAGTGCCTAATGCTGATAAATTGTATGTAAAAGTCTATTAAGTATATTGTATCAAATTCTAATAATAACGTGAAAAACGGAGAAAGTATGCATGTAAGATATCATTTAGAAAAGTTAGAGGAAAAAGATGAACGATTTATAGGGAGCTTACTAGTCATCATCGCGAGAATTGATAAACAACAAATGCATAACTTAAGGAAAGAATGCATGGGACCAAAACATAACGCGAGTATTTTGGGTGTATATGACAGGAAAAATATTTATAAAAGTGATTTTTCCATATAACCAAAAAAGAAAAACTTATATTTAGGAATATAGTATGTCATATTTTTGCATTAAAATATTCAAATATTTTGCACTCATTCGGACCATTTTGTCTCTAACTCATGTTTTGTTTTGTTTTGTTTTTGTTTTTGTTTTGTCTTCCACCCCACAAATTTAAAACTCTTTTGTACATCTATATATTTAATGTGATAAAATGTAAGAGATTAGGATTAAGAAGATCTAATTGTAAATAATTATACTCTTAACCCCTTGTATAGTCACTTTATATATCGTACAATACGTCAATCAATAAGATTTAGCCGTTATATTATTATGGTATCAAAGCCTTAAAAAATACTTAGACCTAATTTTTCTCCTCTTCAAAGTTAAGCCGCCAGCCCTTAGTTCAAGTCTTCTTCTATGTTTTCTTCTACTTCTCATCGACACCATGTTTTTTCTGGCCAATCTCAATGAAACAATCAATGTTGCTGATACACACACATTGCTCAACGTCAATATGACGAATGTGTCTAAACTTACCTTCTCAAATTTCCTCATGTGGAGCCGCCAAGTGCAAGCTCTCCTCGACGGCTACGATCTGTTCGATTATGTCGAAGGAACAATCACCCTCCCACCCAATACAATGACCACAAATGGCACCATCACTGCCAATCCGGCCTGCACCCTTTGGAAAAGACAAGGCAGACTCATCTATAATGCTCTACTCGGCACGATTACAACTACCATTCAAGCCTTACTCTCCACTGCCACATCTTCTGTCGGGATTTGGAGCACCCTCTCCAACACTTATGCTAAACCATCTCGTCTTCATGTTAAACAATTAAAAATCAGCTTAAATAACGGACTAAAGGGAACAAGCCCATTGACAAATATTTCCAAGGCTTCATTACTCGCTTCGATCACCTAGCCTTACTTGGAAAAGCCATCGATCATGAGGATTAACTTGAATACATCCTCAATGGTCTTCCAGAAGACTAAAAGAACGTCGTTGACCAAATTGAGGATCACGACACACCACCACCTATCTCTCATGTACACGAGAAATTACGTAACAAATAAGCCAATCTTAAAACCATTGTTTCCTCTGTTCTCTCGATTTCGATCACCGCCAATTCAGCCAATCATCGAGGCCCTTCTCTGAACCAATACCATGGCAACTAGAGGAATAACAATCGAGGAAATCAACTAGGGCGACAATCTCAACAATTCCGACCACGCTCAAGTACAAGCACTTCACGCGGCTATCAGGGTCAGTGTCGAATATGTGGTGTGCTTGGTAATAGTGCTCAGCGCTGCTCCCAACTTCAACTCCCGACCACCAACTACTCCAACCCACCACCATAGCTGCTCTCTCCATACGCTCCCTGACAACCGAGAGCGAACATGGTCGCTACTCCATCATACACAGCTACTAATTGGATCGTCGATAGCGGAGCAACTCACCACTTAACATCGGACCTAAAAAATCTTGCACTTCACCAACCTTACAGCAGTGGTGAAGATGTCATTGTTGCCTATAACTTTAGTTTGATGATTTCTCACATTGGCTCTACTTATCTCAATACAACAACTACTCGTCCTATTACTTTAAAGATGTTCTTTGTGTTCCAAATATTTTTAAAAATCCCATCTTCGTTTATCGATTATGTAATACTAATCAAGTTTTGGTGGAATTCTTTCCTGCTCATTTTCAGGTGAAGGAGCTCAACATGGGAATCTCGTTACTCCAAAGCAAGACTAGGGAGGAGCTTTACGAGTGGTCGGTCACATCCTCCTTTGCATCAGCTCTTGTCACCTCAACCACACCAAAAATCGACCTTTAGTCATGGCATTTTAGACTTGATCACCCTTCCTTTTCTATTTTAAAATACCTTGCTCAAAAGTTTGATTTACCCATTTCAAAGTCAATAAAAGACTCATTCTCTTGTTCTAATTGTTTAATAAACAAGAGCCACCAGCTTCCTTTCCATACAAACACCATCATTTCTCATTCTCTTCTTGGATATCTCTACACCGATGTGTGGACTTCACCAATTATCTCTGTTGATAATTACAAATATTATCTAGGCCCAACCCATAACACATCCAGAAGATGCCATAGATTATGGCGTCAAATTTGTGGGGCATCTTTAAAAAAAAAAATTGTAGGCCCTTTAATAAAATGGAACCATATGCATCCAAAAAATATTAGAAGGCTTTTAACAATACTTGTGGGGCTTTTTAGAACACAGATATGTTTGAAATAAACATATGGGGCATTTTTTTAACAATACTATTGGGCATTTTAAAAACATATTTGATATACTTGGGACCTTTTTGATATATTTTTTCTTGAAATTCTAATATAGAAAAATTAATGCAAGGTTAAATAATTTTAACTCATCAACTACGTTTTTCATTTTCTACTCTTCTATCGTCGTCTTCTACAAATCAAAGTATTAAGGTACGTTTTTAATTGTAATTATCATTAAGATCAAAACTAGTAAATTATTTTAGTATGTAATTGACTGGTGATTGAAATTTGATTTTAAAACCAAATTAGGTTTTTGAAGTTCATGTGATGTACATCATCGTCGATTGTTAATCTAAAGGTTTCTAAGAAATCATTGTTTGAATCGAGTCATAGAATCTTTAACTGATGATTCAATTGAAAGGATTTTATTTCATTATTATATAGAGCAGTTGAGTGATTTTAAACACCACACCACGACATCATTCATTAATCATCATAATTAGCTTTCTCAACTGTGACACAGAGGTAAGAGGTCACTACAAATAACTTTATTTTTTTAAAATTGAACTGAACTCTACAAAGTTAGTTCTTTCATATGATATTATATGATTATTTAGTACTAACACGTCTTATTTCACTTCCTTAAAATTTCAAAAGTTTCATAATTCTTTCTTTTTGTGTATGGACAGATAATGCCACCACTGAAAATAGAAAAACGCAAACAATCCGGAGAAAAGAAAACTAAACCATGTGGAGTAATAAAAAGTCAACCATCAGGATGTCAAAAAAAGAAACAATAAGAAGAAACAAGAAGCATTTGTGAAGTCTATAACAAGTTATATGTTTAAGTATGTAAAAGTTCAAGGTTCTGAAAATTCTAATATTGATGAAGGAACTAGCACTCAAGGAGAGGAAAATGATCATGAAGATATCAATGATATTTGTTTGAACATCGAGCCTGAGAATTTTGACGAATGTAAAGAGACTCATCAAGAAGAGATTGGAAATCAAGGTGAAGAGGAAAGTGAACAACAAAAGGAAGATATTTCTGATAATATGATCCTTGAAGTTGGAGAAATATTAATATGAAACTTAGTGATCTATTGGTTAAAAAAGATCATATGACAAGGTTGTCAAGTGATTATCAGTTTCCTAAAGATGTTATTGGTAGGCTTTTTCGCAAGCATTATACAAAAAAGATATGGTACATGGTGAGAAGGAAGACACATGTTGGTTGCTATTCTCAAAAGCTTTGGATAAAGCTTTTTATTTTTGCTGCAAGTTGTTCAGGCGTGAAAAAAATGGTGGTTATTTGGCAACAACGGGGTATAATGATTGGAGAAAATTTTCATGAAGGTTAAAAGAACATGAAGTGTCTCATGATCATGTAACTTACATGACAAATTGGAAAGAGTTGGAGATGAGACTACAGAAAGTGCAGACAATTGATAAACATGCTCAAGAAGAATTAAATAGAGAGAAAAGTCATTGGAGAGAAGTATTGTTGAGAATATTTGCGGTAGTGAAAAATCTAGCTCAAAAAAATTTGGCATTTCGAGGGGATAGTGACAAGCTTGTGCGGCAAATAATGAGAATTTTTTGAGTCTTATTGAGATGATTGCAGAGTTTGATACAATGATAAATGAACATGTGAGACGAATTGAAAGAAAGGAAATCTATTCACATTACCTCAGTCACAAGATTCAGAATTAATTGATTGTAATGCTTGTCAGGGAGATTAAAGTTATGATCATGAAGAAGATTCACGATTCAAAATACTTCTCTATAATTCTAAATTGTACTCCGGATATTAGTCACAAAGAACAAATGACTTTGGTTATTCGATGTGTGGATATGTCTGCAATGTCAACCTATATTGAGGACTTCTTTTTGACATTTTTAATTGTCAAAGATAAATTAGGAGAAGGTTTTTTCTCTTCGCTTCAACATGCATTAGCTGAGCTAGAGTTAAATATTGATAATGTGTGAGGACAAGGATATGAAAATAGATTTAATATGAAATGAAAGAATAAAGGAGTTCAAAAGAGGTTGCCGGAAACTAATCCAAGGGCATTCTTTACGCCGTGTGGTGTCATAGTCTTAACTTTGTATTGTGTAATATAGCTTCGTCTTCCACAAAAGTCGTGTCGCTTTTCGGAATTGTTCAGCAAATATATTGCGTGTTTGCTGCTTCGCAAAATAAGTGGGACATATTGACAAGTAGGGTTAAAGGATTAACCCTTAACTCATTGTCTCATTCATGCTGGAAAAGTCATGTTGAAAGTGTCAAAGCAACACGGTTTCAAGCGCAAGAAATCAGAGAAGCTTTACTTTGTCTGGTTGAGAGTACTAGTGATCCAGGAACACGAAGTGATGGTGAATCTCTTGCTTTGAGTGAAACACATGGGATTGGAGGTTTTGAATTCTTATTTGGTATGATTATTTGGTATGACATTCTCTCTATTGTTAACATAGTTAGCAAGATCCTACAATCAGAAAACATTGATATTGATGTTGCGATTCACCATCTTAAAGGGCTTGTGTCTTATTTCCAAAAATATTGGGAGACTGGTTTCCAGAAAGCAAAATCTAAGGCTAAAAAAATGAATATGATATGGGGATAGAAGTCAAATTTCTTGCGAAAAAAAGCGTATCATAAGAAGAAGAAAATATTTTGATGAGGACAAAGAGATAGTTGATGAAGGTGTTCTACTATCGCCAGAAGAGAGCTTCATGATTAATTATTTTAACACACTTATGGATCAAGCTCTGGTTTCTCTTGAGTCGAGGTTTGAACAATTCCAAAGGCATGAACAAATTTTTGGATTTTTTTTATTTATCAGCAAGTGATGATATTTTAGGAGAATCATGTGTGAAACTGGAGGCTTCATTAAGACATGATATACATTCTGATATAGTTGGTGATTATTTGGTTATGCAACTGAAAATTCTTCGAGAAGTAATACCAAAGGAAATTCAGAAGCCTATTGAAGTGCTTGATTTTGTGAAGAAAAGGGAGGGTTGTTATCCAAATACAGAAATTGCTTATCGCATATTGTTGACCATTGGAGTCTCAGTTGCACCGCAAAAAGAAGTTTTTCGAATTTGAAATGGATAAAGAATTATTTGCGATCTACCATGTCACAACTGCCGTTGAATGTGTTGGCTTTGTTATCAATTGAGACAACTATGGTAAAAAAAACTCGACTATATGAGTTTAATGGATGATTTTGCAGGAAAAAATGCAAAAAAGCTATATTTCGATAACAAAACTTTCTATCTACTGTTTTTTCATATTTTTTTGTGGAACTCGGAACAAATTGAAGAAGCTTTTATGTAATAATTTTTATGTTCCTATAGTTTATGGAATGACACATTTGTTAGATAAGCGTAGGGCATCCAAAAACTTTGGACCGACACTGATACTACCTCGTCATCGTTGACCATTACACTCGCTATACTTGACTCTACTCACTCAATCAAAAATCCCAAGTTAGAAAAACATTTATTGCCTTCAAATCCCTTGTCGAAAATAAGCTACAAAAACGAATCGGCACACTCTATTCGGACAACGGTGCTGAATTTATAACTCTACAAAAATTCCTCTCACAAGTCGGAATCACCCATCTCACAACTCCTCCGCACACTCCTCAACACAATGGAATATCTGAAAGAAAGCACCGCCAAGTCGTGGAAATGGGGCTCATGCTCCTCACGCATGTGTTGATTAAGAAGACTTATTAGAGCTATGCGCTAACTACCGTTTTCTACCTCATCAATCGTATGATCACACATGTTCTCAACAACGATTCAACATACAACAAACTCTTCAATTAAAAGCCCCATTACCTGAAGTTATGAGTCCACAAGTGCTTTTGCTACCCTTGGTTGAGACCGTACATCGCGAATAAACTTGATGTTTGCTCATTACTTTATGTGTTCATTGGGTACTCACAATACCAAAGTACATACTTGTGTCTGGATCCAGCCTCTAACCGCACTTATACTTCGCGCCATGTCCACTTCGTGGAGACCTGTTTTCCTTTTGCGACAAATAGTCCCATCAATCACCGTCTTTTCCTCAACCAATTGAACCACCTCAACAATCGTCCTCACCTGTCACACTAGTTCTGCCCCAGCTACCTCATACGACTCTTCCTGGTCCATCATCGTGCTCAACTTCTCCACCAGAAATGATAGGTACGCAATCTCCATCGCAAACTCCGTCTCTTACCTCCACGACATTACCCTCACCATTAAAAACCACCTCAAATCCCAGCCCACTAAATGATCCAAACTCAAACCCACAAATATCACCACTCCAAATCCCATCTCCTTAAACACAAACCCAAAAACTCAAGGATGCACCTCCTCAAACATCAACTCACCCGGCTCCGATCAACCCACCTTCACCCCCACCAAACACCCATTCGATGAGAACCCGGGCAAAGAACAGCATATCTAAACAGAAAACCAAATTTTCCATAACCACTCAAACCAACACCACATCGATCAAACCAACCATCCCTCAAACCGTCGCAGAGGCAATAAACGATAAACGACGGCGATAAGTCATGTGTGATGAGATCAATGCAATCATTCGCAATGGAACATACATCTTTGTCGTGCCAGATCCTCACCAAAATGTAGTTAGAGGTAAGTGGATCTTCACCATAAAGTACTTACCAAATGGTAAAATTGATAGGTACAAAGCTCACTTTTTTGCGAAAGGATTTCATCAACAACAAGATCATGACTTCACCGAAACTTTCAGTCTCGTTATCAAGGCAACCACTAATCGATCGGTTCTCCATGTTGCTTTGAATAAAGGTTGGAGCATAAGACAACTTGACGTCGATAATGCGTTCTTGCAAGGAATACTCACTGATGAAGTCTACGTTGCTCAACCGCAAGGCATTATTGATAAAGACTTTCCAGACTACTTTTGTTGACTCAAAAAGGCACTCTACGGCCTCCGCCAAGCACACCGTGCTTGGTACCAAGAGCTTCGTCACCATCTTCTCCCACTTGGATTCACAGTACGACATATATAAGTCTTTTTGTCAAGCAAACCGGATCCGACATTTTCTATATCCTAGACTATGTAGAGAACATGCTCATCACTGGAAGCAATCATGCGCTCCTTCACACATATATCTCTCGCCTAGTTGATCGATTCTCTATAAAATACCTTGGTGAAACACTTTACTTCTTGGAAATCAAGATCACAAGAACAACATCGGGTCTTCATCTAATGCACAAAAAGTATTTACTAGACTTAATAACGAAGACAAAAATGCTCCACGTTAAACTTGTTTCATCGCCTATATCACCCACACCGAGGCTCTCTCTCCATTCCACGACACCACTACCAAACCCGAGTGAATATAGTCAAGTCGTTGGTAGCCTCCAATATTTATCACTCACCATACCCGACATTGCCGTTGCGGTTAATCGTTTATCGCAGTTCAGGTACAAACCGACAGACATTCACTAGCAAGCGGTCAAACGCTTTCTCTGTTACCTCGTCGGAACCACTACACATGGCATACTCCTACAAGCACGAACACCACTAACTCTTCATGCCTACTCAGATGCAGATTGGGTCGGGGACCGAGATGGTTTTGTGTCTACCGACGCATACATCATCTATATCAACGCCAATCCAATCTTGTGGTCATCCAAAAATCAACGTGGTGTACCACACTCATCCACAGATAACGTCCGCACCGAAACTTTACGAGTCATGCATATATTCACACGATTCAGTGACTTATCTTCCAAGATTGGAGTCAAGAAATTGCCTCCATCTTGCGGGGGAATGTAAGATATTAGAATTAAAAGGATATAATTGTAAATAATTATATTATTAAACTCTTGTGTAGTCATTATACAATACACCAATCAATAAGATTAAGTCTTTACATTAAAATAAAATTGTAAGAACACGCAAAAAGTAATTTTTGTCGCATTACACTTTGAATATTTTGAAATGAATATATATTCTGTAAATAGTCACTAAGCACAACAACGTACAGAAAATATTAATATTATTTTGATTAGTCAGACTACTTATTTTATATAGAACAAATATTTTCTTAAATAAAAACAACCATAATAAAAGCAAACAACAAAACATTAATAATTTAAGTGACTATTATATTAGTAAATACATTTTAAAATTCTATTACACCACACAATTTGTAAACCATATGTTTAATAAAGAAACATCAAAGTAGTGAATTACAGAGGACAATAAACAGAAATACTACTCGAGAGAGAGAATGACTATTTCTGCAAATATTTAAACAACCTAAATAGCTAAACATCAATGAAAGATAAATATAAACTTATTTATACATAAATGAGAAGTGAACTTATACTATGAAATTTTTTTTCCTCATAACTGAATATATATTAACAACAAGAGTTCAATTTTTATAATATGAACTTTAATCTGAAAATTTAAGTTATATTGAGATGATTTAATTATAAATTAGGAGAATCTGATATACTCTAGTGAATAAGTTGTAGAATGATAAATACAAATACTATTACATATAATATTCACAGTTAGCCATGAGATTATTTTCATATATATATATATATATATATATATGTATGTATATATATATACACATATATATATATACATGTATATATATAATTAACACAAATAACAAAATATCATGAAAAAAGAAAATAAAACTTAGTTACACATAATAGATAAATAACATACAAAATGAAAGTTTATGTGAAAAAAGTCAGTTTAGAATGAAGTCATCAACAAAGGAAATTCTTTTGGAAGAGTATATGATAAAAAGAAATTAAGATGAAAAGGTATACTAAAGACTAATATGACACGAAATAAATAGACCAACTATATCAGCATCCCGTGCTTAAAAAAAGAATATTTTTCTAGAAGGGCAAAACAAAAGTACTATAAAAAAATATATGAGTGTATTTTTTGCCGTTAGAACAACAAATAAGTGATTTTTTTTGTTATTTACTGGAATCAGAAACGAAAATGATTTGATTCCAATGGGAACCGACCTGGATCCCGACTGAAAAGAAGATATCCGGGAAAACCTAATCGAACCTCCGCTCTCTCTCTCTCTCTCTCTCTGACCAAAGCCTAGCCTTCTCATCTCCTTCACGGCTCCGGTGACTCACCATTGGTAGGGTCGGCTCCCCTTCTTCCTTTAAATGTTTCTTTATTTGCTCTCTTCTCTCCTCTGGTCTTTTTCTTCTACATGCTCGATTTTGTGGTAAATCGGCGACAAACTCAGAGACCTGATCACCCTTTAGTAGCGGCGACAAGTCTATTTTGGAAAATCGGAGAGGAGGAATGGCGATGGTGAAGATGAGTCGGCTTTTAGGATTTGAGATCTACCTAGAATCGATTTTGCTTCTTAGATCTCCGGTTATTCTCGGCCGTTCTCGGTGCATGGTTATCGGTGATGACTTCTCCGGCATCGACCAGTTGAGTTGTATGGCCACAGGTCAGGTTCATAATGGAGTGGAGCGGCGTGGTTTGGTCTTCGTGTGCCTCTTCGTAAGCGAGACTTTTTCGAAGAGTTCGGGAGGAACTTCTGTGATTTCGCAACCACGGCGGAGCGTACAAGGAGATTGGGTTTCGTGTGTTGTCCAGTGTACTCCTGATCGATGCGTTTGCTCTCTGATGAACACCGAAACTGTAGACTTGTATATGGCTTTGGAGTTGTCGGTCTTTCGGAGACTTCCTCCAAGTAATCCCAACCTTGGTCGTATTGACTAAGCCCACCCTGTTCTGATTTGAATAATCTTTTGGTGGTTGATGTTGAGGCCTTCACGACTTTTTATCGATCTGGCTATCTTTTGGCGTGAAGCAGAGATGTTGTCTCTTCCGATTCTCAGAGGAACATGAGGAAAGTGTTGATGTTCCCGAATGAGTTTGATGGGGACAAAGATTCTTGGTGGCTCCTCAGATTAGAGCTTGGCATCCCAACGCCGTTGGTGTGGTCTTTCCTCACTCTCGATGGTTGAACCCTGACACTCTTTGTAGGTCTCGATATCAATCTTAGTTTGTTGCTGCAACCGTTGATTGATCTCGTTTTCTTGTTGGAGCTCAACACTCTTCTCAGCTGGAAAATCTACTTCGGAGAAATAATGCGCCTTTGATGATGAGGCAGGTGATCATGATTTGCAATCTAATCCTTCGACATCACTCGCCATGATTTTGATTAGGTTTCTCCGACTAGGTTTTCTCTTCTGATTAGTTATTAGCTTTGTGTTCTTTTGTGGTTTAATTAGGTGGTTTAAGAGACGGTTCATTTTTACCGTAATGTTAAATGAATTTGTTCTCATAGTGGTTCTAAAAGTGCAAGGACGACAATTTGGTGACGCCGGTTTCGATAGTCTTCCGGAGTGGTAGTAGATTACGTTTCATTGTCATTGTGGTTTAAGCCTCTTTCGAGATATTGTGGTAGCAAATCTATTGTACCAAAGTCTTTGGTTAATTTAAGTTGATGTTGAACAAAAAAAAAACCGGTTGAATCCAAACCTCTAAAATCGAATGCTCTAATGGACGGATTCGATACCCAAATGGATAGAGGAGTGCCCCTCCCCATAACATACTTCAACTTTTCATCGAGCCGTTTAAACAGTTAATACAACGGTAAGTATAGATAAAGAATATGAGGTTCTCTTTCTTTTTCTCCGCCGAGATTAGCTCTCTCTCTCTCTTTCTCTCACACCTTCTCTCTCGGCAATGGCGGCAGTCACCACCTCCTTCTGTTTCTCTCCCCTTCGATCCTTCTCAATTTCACAACTTCACAATCTCTCTTGCTATCCAAACTCATCGATTCGTCGAAGAATCATTTTAAAATCTTCCCCTCGGGATGAATCTTCCACCGTCGCTGCTTCTTCTAAAGATTCCTTTCAACCACCGTCAAAACAGCAGATTCCTCTTAATTCACAGAATCTATTGAAATCTTCTAAACCCAATCCTGAACCTGATCCCAAACCTGATTCTGGGTATGTTCCTGTATATTTTACTCTCTTCTTTGTTTGTTCTGTATCCGTTTAAAAGTATCTTCTTGATTGGGTTTAGGATTGGTAAAATTGGAATGGAGATTCTGTCTATCGCATTACCGGCGGCATTAGCTTTAGCTGCTGATCCTATTACATCTCTTGTCGACACTGCTTTTGTCGGCCACATTGGTAAAAATTGCTTCTTTTGTTTGGTCTCAGTTTCACATTTCCTGCTAATACTAAATCAATGTAATGTAATGTGACAGGCTCTGCAGAACTAGCTGCTGTTGGAGTCTCTGTTTCAGTTTTCAACTTGGTATCAAAGCTTTTTAATGTTCCTTTGCTAAATGTTACAACTTCGTTTGTTGCGGAAGAGCAAGCAATTGCAGCTAAAGATGATGATAACGATTCTGTGGAAACAAGTAATTTCGATTCTTTTTCCTTTCAAGCTTTAAAGATTGTGATATGCTTTGTTTCTTACTTAGTTTCATCTTTTATTTTTGCTTTTTGGTGTTGAAAGGTAAGAAAGTTTTGCCCTCCGTTTCAACATCTTTAGTGCTTGCCGCTGGAGTTGGTATTGCAGAGGCGATTGCGCTCTCTCTTGGATCTGATTTCGTGATGGATATCATGGCTATACCCTTGGTATGTCTAAAGCTTCACCTGGATTTACAGAAACGCATTTAGAGTATATATATAAAACTATTTTTCTTTGGAGTTTTCGTAAGTGATCTCTCCCTTTGTAAATTCTTTTCAGGATTCACCGATGCGAATACCTGCTGAGCAGTTCCTGACGCTTAGAGCGTATGGTGCACCGCCTATTGTAGTTGCATTGGCTGCACAAGGAGCTTTTCGCGGTTTCAAGGACACAAAAACACCTCTATATGCCGTGGGCAAGTATTGCACAATCATCCTTTTTTATATTTTTTCATCATGTATTCACTCGCCAATTGTTTTAATACGGAACCATATCTACAAGCCCGGATTTTCTCTAGCAGCTTTGCATACAAGATTAACCGTGTGACATGTTTCTGATGTGGTAAAACTCTGTATCAGCAGTTGCAGGGAATGTGCTTAATGCATTACTGGATCCAATTCTGATATTTGTTCTTGGTTTCGGTATCTCTGGTGCTGCGGCTGCTACTGTGATTTCTGAGTACGTCCAAAAATGTGGTAAACTTTTTGATACTATATAGACACTTGCTTTGTGACTGTGTGTTTGCCTTAATTTTTGGCTACTTGTTATTTTTCTCACTTGTCAATGTTTTCTTCAGATACTTGATTGCGTTTATTCTTCTGTGGAAGTTGAATGAGAATGTGGTTTTGCTGTCTCCTCAAATCAAAGTGGGAAGAGCCAGCCAGTACTTGAAATCAGGTATCTCCTCAAATCTTTCGATATTACAAAACGCAAGAAGGCTATTGTATGAAACATATTGATTTGTCCTTAGGTGGGCTTCTGATTGGTAGGACGTTGGCCCTGCTTGTGCCTTTCACATTGGCTACTTCGTTAGTGGCTCAGAATGGACCGACTCAAATGGCTGCCCATCAAATCTGTTTGGAAATCTGGTTGGCTGTCTCTTTACTCACCGATGCTTTAGCCATTGCTGCGCAGGTCTATTATTTTTTGCAACTCACTTCTGAAACAGATTTTTTCGAGCAAACTTTATCGAGATATAAGGTTACAAGAATCTATGTTTTGTGGATAAATTTTCACTTCAGTTTTCTGCTTCTATTTTCAGAGTTTACTTGCTACCAGTTTCTCTCAAGGAGAATACAAACAAGCTCAGGAAGTTATCTTTGGAGTCCTTCAAGTTCGTATTACAGAACACCGTTGTTTATGACTCCCGGTTTATACACATAAAAGAACTGCTTTGCGTCCAATGTATATTTGCGCAGGTAGGTTTAGCAACTGGAACCGGCTTAGCTGCTGTTTTGTTCATCGGATTTGAACCATTTTCGAGCTTATTTACAACAGATTCAGAAGTACTAAAGATTGCTTTGTCTGGGACTTTAGTAAGATATTTTCTTGTACTCCTAAACTTTTCAAAGGGTAGTCGCTACAACTTTGAATGTTTCTAAATAGTATTGATTGGGTGCAGTTTGTGGCTGGATCTCAACCAGTGAATGCTCTAGCTTTTGTTCTTGATGGCCTCTATTACGGAGTTTCTGACTTTGGATTTGCTGCTTACTCTATGGTCTCTCTTTTTTTGTCTTCATCAGTAGGTGGTTTGATTCTCCCTTTTCACCCCACAAAGAGGACTAATTATCGTTTTTGGAACAGGTGATTGTTGGATTCATATCTTCCTTGTTCATGCTGGTGACTGCACCAACCTTTGGCCTTGCCGGGATCTGGACAGGTTTGTTCCTCTTCATGGCGCTGCGTTTAGTTGCCGGAACCTGGAGGTAAAGTAATTAAAACCCATTCTAGTTTCAACATGTCCAAACAACTTCTTATAAAGATACTGCGCCATGTTTCAGATTGGGAACAAGAACAGGCCCATGGAAAACGTTGTGGTCTGCTCCAGAGAAGCCAGAATAAGAATAAGTCAGAAACTTTTTTCTGCATCAACATTTTTGTGGTATGATGCGTGACTCCGAAGATAATGAATGTGGAGTGAACTAGTAGTGTAAAATGCAGTCTGGTAATATTGATGGAGCATAAAAACCTAAGCTAGAATCAGTAAAACTCCAATATGAACCGAATTAGAGTAATAATCGGAGCCTTCAGGTTCATTGTACGACGATCCCTTATCCAATTTGAATCGATCAAAGCTGTAATCTCCCTCTGCTCGAACCGCTTGATTCTCATAAACCTGCGATTTGCAATCTCATCACCAGTCATGAGATCAAGATTCTCAGTCTTGTCTAGACCAAACTCGACAGCATCCTCGCAGACTAAATAACAGTTCCCATCTTTTGTTTAAATCACACCATTACAGGTTTCAGAAACGTTATCAGTGTCCACCCGATAGCTTCTAGAGCTTTCTGTCTCATCGCTCTTCCTCTTTTCTGCACTCAGCCCATTTCCCAAATCTTCCGGGAAATTTGAACGGGCATAGCGTCCATACATGACACTGGCAGCTCTGTCGGCGATTTTGGCAGCAGTAGCAAACGTTCCAAGCCAAAGCCGTCTGCTACGGCTTTAGTTCCCATGACACTGGCTAACTGGTTCACGTATCTCAGCCACTCACTTTAGAGGCCTTTTAAAGTGACAAACTGAATTCTCTGTACCTTTCTTGAATCCTTTCGCTTGAACCCTGCGAACCCTCCCCAACCCTTCCCTTCCTCTTAAAATATTGATATCTTCTTCTTTTAACGTATTGGCTTGCGGTGCAAGCTACCAATCTAACACCTACCATTTATTTCTTTATGATATTTGGTAACTCGAATGTAATTGTAGATCTTACGTTACATATTTCTTTGATACTAAGACTTTGAATTTCGTAATTTATTAAATTCCATTCAGTGGAAGATGTCAAGTTGGTGGCATCTACCGTAAGCCAATAAGACTTACATGGATTAATCTTGCATAAGCGATCTGTGAAGAATACTCCAATAAACTAAAAGCCTTGAGCATGTAAGAACACCCGCATTCAGAGTTCAATGCGGAATTAACACATAAATCAAAAAAAAAAAACACAAACCAATGAACCCAAGCTCTTTCGGATGAACCCAATGAACCCGATTCATGAAAGGTTCACGTGGCAACACTCCATTGGTCCGATTTTATTTTTTATTATTTTTTTTTAAAACGAAAAAAAATTAAAAAATCAATTTATTTTTTTTTGTGGTGAACCCTCGTAGATTCACCAATAGGATGCTCTATCAAGATGAAGAATGCTCGAGAATAATAAAAATGGTATAAGCTTCTTCCATATCAAAATCATCCAAAGACCAATTTCATATGTATCTACTATGTATGCTCACAACTTGAGATCGACAAACTTTTATATCTTTCAATATCAAAAACCCTAAAGTATCGATTGAACAAAAACGAATCATATGGCAAAACAAAATCATTTATCACCCAGGGGGACTTGTAGATCGGAATCCGATTAGGAGCATTTACCCGCGAGCGGCAATGACAGCCGGCGCGGCGGATGAGGCGGCGCCGCCGAGGAAAGAGAGGAATCCGGTGGCTGCTGGCTCTTGCTCGTCCAAGAAAAGATCTTCCGGAGCCCTAAATGCGCCATGAGCACAGATCAAAGCGACCCCAACCATCATAGCCGAGACAAGAACAGATCCAACGTCGGTGAGGAAAATCACAAAGATGCTGAACAAGATCAGGCATCCGAGCGTCTCGCGATCGGAGAATGTGCGACCGAAGACGACGATTGGCTGATCGGAAGGACGGAAAAGGTAGAGGAATAACCAGGAGGCGAGGAGACAGAGGAGGAAGACGAGGGAGAAAGGATGCGTTACGAGAGAGAATCCGACGATCGCCGTCGCGACGGTGAGGTAATTCACCTTGAAATACGAGTAGTTCTTGCGGATCCGGACGGCAGCGTCAGAAATCGACTCAGGCTTGGACAATGCGGATCGATCTGCGAGCTCAGCCCATGGACGACGCTGCGAGAGGCCGTTTTTGACGGTTTCAGAGATCTGATTGATGAAGGCGCGGAACGCCGGAGTTGCAATCGGTGGCTGAGATTCGACGGAGGAAGGAGTGGCGGAAGCAACGGTTTGCGAAGTGGAGATCGGGAGAACTGGAGGCGCCGTGGAAGCCATTGTCGCGGAGTTTTAACAGATCTGGGCGAAGAAGAAATCAGAATAACGTGACAAGTAAATAAAGAGAACGAAGGATATGGATATATATATATAGGGTCACCGACAATGCGCGTGACTATTTTTCTCCGTATTTTCTTCAATTTTCCCTTTCTTTCGTTTAATTATCACTCTTTTATAAAGAAAAATATTAGACTAAATATCGTGTTTTTTTGCGGATAATACTTAAATTTCTATTTTTCCTTCTTAATTTTTTTTCTCGTTAAATTCCTTCTTAAAAATTTTAAAAGTATAATATTACTTTTAAGTTTAGCAAAAATTATCAAATTTTTAACATTAATAATAATAGTAAGGAAAAAAAAATATGAGTTTTTTTTCCATCTGGTTTTATAACTTGAAATAATTGAAAGTACAAGAAGCTTAGCTTAGCATTACAAGTGAGCTATTAAAGCTACCCCTTGTAAAGAGCAAAAAAAAAACAAAAGTTCGAACAAGCTTCTCAAAGAGAGGAAATGAGTTTTTCATTCTCAAACAAAGAAAATAACCACAAAGGACACCTTAATTGCACATAAGAAGAAAGCCTCAAGTCATTTGTGACGCTTTGAGAAATGAGAAAAACTCCTCTATTTGTGTCTCTTGAAACAAATTCTAATTCCCAATCCAGAAAGTTGTTTAGAGCCATGAGAAGCTCTGAGATTTCGTAGCGTATTGAGAGCCATCCTTTTGGATGATAAACTCCTTTGGTGAGTTCTGAAGCTTCTGAAGCAAATATCACTTTGCTTTGCCTGTGTTGAGACACACTTTGAAACGCCCATTGCAAGGATAAGAAGTAAGCTTGTGTCGATGAAGCCACATTGTGAAAAGATTGCCTACTATGGAGAATCACCTCTCCACAATGATCTCTCAAAATCCAATTGGCCCCCACTGTGACACCCCCGTTCATTGCTGAACAGAAGTGGCACATATGATGTCCCCAGACGGCCGATCTGAGGTTCCCAAAACAAATTCGGGTTCCTTGAATCAACTGTCCGAGTTCACCATATATCCTGCTAACCATTGCTCTAGGCTTTACAACCCGTTGAGCAACGATTAAGAGTTAGTTCGTCCAGACAAGGACTAATATCATTTGGAACCCGTAGTTGTAAGAAACTTTCTATATTATATATACTTAGTACTTTAAAAAGTGTTACAAGAAAACTTATAAGTTTCCCCTAGAGCCTAAGGCTCAACAGCGTTTACGTAGCTATACATCAAACTTCCTTTGCAAGGACAACAAAAACTAATGTTGGCTTATACGTTCCTTTGCACCCCAAAGAAAAAGAAATCCCCATTCTAGTGGTTATCTGCACGCACAAGAGAGTCGTGAGTTACAACGTTACTCAATGAGTCTGGAAACCCAACCCACTACGCAATTAGTCCTAACCCCAAAGCAATATGATAAGTAGAAGAGGAACAAGCAAGTATATCACTCAAGTATACTGTAAATACTTAACCATACTTAACCATACTTAATCATACTTATCAATACTTATCCATACTTATCAATACTTATCCCGGGAAAACCTTTAAGTGCATCGCATCCATATTACCCGTATCCACCTCAAGTAAAAATATATCTAAATATAGCTAATCCTGTAGCCACAAAGGCTAGACAGGACGATAGTTATATTATATATACATTATACATTCCTCCGCTAGAAGCCATAGTACATGGAACTTCTAGCACTGCGTCGTCACGCAGTACACGACCATGGTAGAGAACTAGTCTCTCCGTGTCTTCATGTACTTGATCCGTCCACGCGCCACCACGCAACGACCAAGCCACGGACGTGGGTAATCATGGGCAGCGATGACTTAGGTAGTTCCTTAGTCTTTACTTCATTATACTTAGCCATACAATTCACTCTTGGTTCATTATGAACCTCGGGCAAATATTCCATATAGTATACTAAGTTTTCTCAACGTTCGGACGTGTTCGTATTCTATCCGGATTAAAGTCACGTCCAGACAGAACATGGAACAACCAAACGAATAATATGAACTATATAATATTTTATGGTCATATCATCACACAATGATCACACAAGTACTATATGTACCACGATCCAAACTTCAAGCAGTAAAATACACAAACAACTTGTGGTGCAGCTCATGCGGACATGAGAAATCGACTACCAAGACTCACCTTAGAATTTCGGTACGGTTTAGCTAATGAAAAATAGGGTCTGAGTGCGGCCGAGCCTAACAACCGAATGATTAACTTCTTATCGGGAACCCACGGACCGATCTCGCCAAGTCTTTTCATGGCACAAACCGGAAGCTCAATAGTTCCCGAACGTGGCCTAGCAGCCTTCCGAACAGATTCCTCCTAGGTTTCGGGTCGATTCCGTGCTATCCTGAGCACTAAGGAACTTCCCGAACGTCGTGCACGGAGTTTTCTCGGCAGCATCTCCCTTAGGCACGAAGAAACTCTCCAAAAACTCACTTAGGCACGAGAGAATTCACCAAAAAGACTTGGGCACGAGAAAAATCTTCAAATACACGTTCGGGAGAGGTGCTGATCGCGTATCCGGGCAGCCGGATCAATCATCGGTCTTGCATCCGAATAGCCCGAACGGATTCTCCCCATGCCAAAGTCTCCAAACATCATTTCTGATGGGGAAACTGGCTTAAATAGGCGGCCAACAACTTGGGCATGAGTCAGCACATGGGACACCATGCACTCACAGTTCGGCAACACGTGTCCTGCTGTGTGGCACGTTCGCCAGGCAGAGTAAGCACATACCTGTCGTGTATTCACCCAAATACGAACGTATCTGATCGTGCCAAACAGTGCCCGATCGGATCTGATCGTGTCAGGACGTTCGTTTTTCGATCCGAACGTGCCGATTACATGCCGAATAGTCGGGAAAAATTTCTCTGAGAAAACTTAATTTTCTCTAAGGAATATTCTTAACTCTTATTCCCGAGACTATTTTACCTCCATTGGTCGAAGAATAAGGTTCCCGACTAATTTTCCGGTCGTCTAAGACTTTTTAGGACGAACCGTCGGCATTTTAATCCCTTAAATTTCCTAAGGAATCCATTCGTACTGCCCCTTCTTCTGGATTCCAACTTTCAAAATTTTGCCTTCTCTTAAGTCGCTTGACTAGCACTTAGCTTATCGTTATCCAGCCAACTCGGCCAAAATACTATCCGCTCGTGAGGGTTATTACACCCACGATATGATTGTTCTTTTTCCAACTTACTCATATACTGCATTTTATCCAAGGTGGTTGGGGAGGTGTCCGCCACTTTGGATTAGCAGCTCAAGCATTTAGTGTGTTAACTTCTTCCACTTCATCGATTGTTTGAGCTAGAAATCATAGCTCAGTTTCCTCTTTAATCTTATGAATGGTTTCATGGACATCAAACCTTCTTCCTTCAATGCATAAGTTGTTCATGTTTTTCCACAATATCCATAAAATCCATGGGAATGATCTTGTTGTTTCCTTAGGCCACATGCTCTGCTTTTCCATTTGAAAGAGATGAACAATGTTTGTGTAAACTAATATAGTGTTGTACCCACCTGAAAGTTGCGGGTATCCATACACAGTCCAAATCTGGCGAGCATAAGGACAAGTAAACAATAAGTGGTTGATCGATTCACAGTCAAATCCACACAACTGACATGTTTCATCTATCTTCATTCCCCTTGTATTTAACTTATTGGCAACAGGTAAGGCTCCACTTAATGCTTTCCAAATGAAAGTTTTGATTTTTGGAGAAGTATGCAGATTCCAAATCTTTTCTTTAGGGGGGGGGGGGGTTTAAAGAAGGCAGTTTCGTTGCTTCTCCAATTAATTTTGCATTCTTTATGTTAAAAGCAACTTTGTATCTTGTTTTAACGGAATACACCCCTGCTTTGTTGTGAATCCATGTCCAAAAATACTCTTGAGAAGTAATTGGTTGCTGATTTAACATTATCTGAACATCCGCATGGATGAAGTGTTCATGGAGAGTATCTTTGTTCCATCTTCTTCTTGACATATCAATCAGCTCATGAACTCTTAAGTCTATATTGATCATGGGGTTTTTTAATGAGAGGTATCCTTCTTATACCATCAAATATCCTCGGATCAGCCCAAACACATATATTTTCTCCATTTCCTACTCTGATTTTGATACCTTGTAGAAGCAATTCTCTCCTGTGAATTAGGCTTCTCCACGCAAAGGATGATATTGATCCAGTATTTGCATCTAAGAAGTTTGAATTAGGATAATACCTGCTTTGTAAAACCATGGCTGCCAATGAATCTTTGTTTTGAATGAGTCTCCACGCTTGCTTTGCTAAGAGAACTTGATTGAAGCATTCTAGGTCTTTAAATCCAAAACCTCCATCCATTTTGGAAATACACATCTTCTCTCAACTAATCCAGTGGATTTTCTTTTTATGCTCTAATGATTGCCACCAAAAATCTGCTATAGCTAATGTCAAAGCTTTAACAGTGGCTTTGGGAAGTCTAAAGATAGACATAGCATGTATCGGCATCGCCATTACGATCGCTTTGATCAAGATTTCTTTCCCTCTTTGAGAAAGCAGCTGCGCAAACCAACCCGACATTCTGTTTGTTAAGTTGTGAATGAATGTACACCAACATATCAACCTTTGAACCACTGAAGCATTTGGGCAAACCCAGATAATTCCCTGCTCCTCCTTCGTTAAAGATATTCAGTTGTTGTTGACACTTCTGCTTTTGATGTTCTTCAACTTTATTACCAAATGTGATAGATGATTTATCAACATTCACTTTCTGTCATGTTGCTAATTCATACCTCTCGAGCACCTGAATCAGTTTTTGGCATTGTCTCTCTTCCGCCTTACAAATGAGAAGACTGTTGTCAGCATAAAGAAGATGATGAATAGTCGGACCTGTTTTTGAGAACCTTATACCGTTGATAGATCCATCAAGTTGCGCCATATTTAGCATATGCGAGAGCCCCTCGGTACATAGAGCAAAAAGGAATAGAGATAGAGGGTCGTCTTGTCTAAGACCGCGTTGTGGACGAATCATTCCATATGTTTGATCGTTGATAAGAACAGAGAATGTCACCGTATTGCTGCATTGCATTATCCAACTAATCCATCTATTATGAAAAGCCATAACCGAAAGTAAAGCTTCCAAGTATGACCATTCGACCCTATCATATGTTTTGGACATGTCCGATTTTACAGCCATAAACTCCTTTGCAATCACCGCATGAGTTCTAAGACTATGAACTACTTCGTGCGCGGTTAATATGTTATCGGAGATTAATCTTTCAGGCACGAAAGCTGATTAAGTCGAAGAAATAATGTCTTGTAGCAAAGTTTTAAGTCTTCAAACCAATATTATGGCTATTATCTTGTACACCGTTGAGCAAAGACTTATTGGCCTCAAGTCTTTCATCTCTTCTGGATTGGTTTTCTTATGCAAGAGGAAGAGATGCATGTAATTCCACTCTAATGGAAAAACTCCCTCCTGAAAGAAATTTTGTATCTCTGTAGTTACTTGTGCCTCGATCACATCCCAATACCGCTGATAAAAGAGACCAAACATGCCGTCAGGCCCTAGAGCGCTTGATGATTTAATGGCAAAAAACACTTTTTTTACTTCCTCTTTAGTTACATGTTCGATGAGAGTTTGATTCATATTTGGTGTGAATTTTGCCTGGAAACCATCAAAGAAACTGCTATAATCGCAAGCACAAGTGGAAGAGAACATGTCGATAAAATACTTGGCCGCTATATCGCCTTTCGAGGCTTCTGCTCTTTGGAAGTTACCCTTATTATCTCTCAGTTTCACTAAGAAGTTTTTGGCTCGAGCAGCTTTCACAGATTCGTGATAGAATTTAGTGGTTCTATCTCCATCTTTCAACCATCTTTTCCTGCTTTTTTTGTTTCCAAAACATCTCCTATTCTTTACACGCTAATGCCAATTCTTTTCGAAGAGAATACATCTTGTTTGTGTTGGGAAAATCTTAAGATTGCTCTTCTTCTAAAACCTCTTGAAGATGATGGATTTTGTCTCTAGCATTGCACGGGTTTGCCTTCTTCCATAAAATGATTGCTTTCCTGCACATACCAAGTTTTGAAAACAGAGAGTCTAAGGATGAATGGTTACTTGAGTTCCATGGATTTTGAATAGCTTCTTTCACTTGGGGCTTGTATATCAGCCTTCTATCAAATCGAAAATGGCCCCTATGAACATCATAAGACGCCAATAACTGAACCAAAACTGGTATATGATCATATCATGTCTTCTCTAAGAATGTTTGGTTAGCTTCCGGGAAGAGATCAAGCAAATGAGAATTAACAAAACACCTATCCAATCTACTTTGAATCCATTTTTTATTTATCATTCCTCTCCAAGTAAAAAAAGTCTCATGTCTTGAAAGCTCACTCAAATGACACCCTTTGATCATGTTTACAAAAGGTTGAAAGGAGGACAAGCTTCTATTTGGTCCCCATAATATTTCCCGTTGTGAAGAATATCATTAAAATCGCCAATACAACACCAACCACCTTTCCTGGAAACACCAATACGCAGAATTATTTCCCATAAAAAGGTTCTTTTACTAGTAATAGGATCCCCATATATACAAGACAAAAAGAAAGAGGTAGCCCCAAAAGACACTTTACAATCTAGAATATTTTTGTTTACAAACAAAAGGTCTAAGGTCTATGTCATTGCCCTTTCTTTAATCTTGTTTGAATTCAGAGTAGGATCTTAAAAAAAAGGTTTTGCCTGACCTTATTGCCGCTGACATAAATTTAATATCCACTTCCATTCTGTTTTCTGCACCTAAACCATCTTTTTCTTGAAAGTCAAAGACAATACCTTTTCCTTTGTCTATATCTTTAGTAACAATAGGAGGAGGTTCCAATCTGAGCAAAGTTTTTTGTCCCAAAGGATTGTTTTGAAGGCTCTCTAGAAATGATTTAATTCTTTCTTCACATATGATCCTTTCTTTTCTTGTTGCTACCATAAGATATTGTCTCATTCCTTCTAAAACTTCTGGTGCAATACGCGGTCTGCCTGTGGCTGGATGGATGCCAATTTGATCTTCTCTCAACACACCAAACAAAGTGTCTGTTTCTTTAAAGCTAGAAGGAGGATTAGCAGAGCTTTAGGAACCTGAATCTGAGCATTGTCTTTGCGTTGCTGGTTGCTTGTTCAAATATCAAGGACATTAATCTTGTTCATGCGTGAGCCTCTGACAATGATAGCACCTCTTTTGGATCCTCTCGTATGAGTAAAGAATTTTAGCCTCTTCTCCAGATGGTAAAGTTACTGTTTTATATCTCCTCAGAGGTTTATTCACATCAAGCCACACTTTAACACGAACATAGTCTATGATTTGTGGTTTTTCAGGATCAAATGCTACCACGATTACTCTTCTTGCGAACTCCCCCATAAAGTTTAAGGTTGTTATTGTAAAGTGATTTACTGGGAAATTTCTCATTTGGACCCACACTGGAGTGAATTGAAGGTAATCCGGTGGTGGCTTTTATATCCATCTATCCAACACCAAGGACCAATGATTAAATGTGTGGATGCCTTTCTCCAGGACTCCTCCCAGGTTTTGTTCATACTTAAAGATAAATTGAAATTGATCCTTGGAAAGAGCTATTCCACTTACCCGTTCATATAGTTGTCATTTCCTTGGCATATCACGTATCAGGTCCGACATCTTTTGACAGTCCGGATTTAAAAGTCTTCCTATTAAGCTTCTGGCGTTTCTTTCACTTGAGTAATATTCCGGTAGATCTGGCATGACGAAGGGTTCTTCATCTTCTTTTAAGGTCATCCTCATCATCGCCTGGTCTATTGAAAGAGACATTGAGATTTGAGAACTAACCCCAGAGCACCTGTTGGATTTAAGAATTGAAACTAAGGGAGAAAGATGAAATTATCCCCAGTAACTTAAAGTTCCCGTTGAGATAATCAGAAAAGGTGAGAAAAAGGCTGTGAAATTCGTCACCTTAGCCGTTGAGAGAGAGATCAGAAAGATTATGTTACGGTGGTTCACGGTGGTTGAATTGGAAAAGAGGGGTGGAAATGACTATCAAAAGCCCTAAGTCAATTGGTCAAAAGACACCAATAGAAATACATATTTCTAAGCTCAATCCTTGGAAGCCAGATGAAATTTGGCGTAAAAAAAGAAGTTCTATATAGCTTCATTTTAAACAAAATCTTAATTTTTTCTTACTATTGTAGATAATGAATCGAATATAAAAGTGTTTATAACCCAACAAGCTACTTTCACTTTGTCTTTTTCCCCGAATAGTAATTCATTTTCCATCATGTAAAGATTGTCTAAGAGCTAAACTAATGTAATATTTGACAGTATCATAAATTCATAAAGATTTTTTTTGTGGATTCAGCAGTTCTGGTGGTTTTTATGTTTTTGATAGTTTTTGTAGTTTTAGTGGTTTTAGTGGTGTCACGGTTAGCAGTTTTTGCATTTTTTCCATTAGAGATTATTGACGATTTTTGACGGTTTCTAGCGGTTTTACGGTTTTGGTAGTTTGAACAAACTTTAAATTGTATTCATATTTGACCTAAATATTTTTTATATCCAAGGATATCTTACACTTTTGAATTTTGATATGCAAATTTTGCATTCAAACTTTTACTTTTAATATAGCATCTAAGATATCTAAATTTTTGCATACTAACATCTCAAATAATTAGATGTTGCATAATACAAATTAAAAATCTCAAATATCTAGATGTTGTATCTGAATACAAACTAAAAATGGTCAAATGAACAACATTTGTACGTAGAAACGAACACGAACATAACCAAATAGTTTTTAGATTAGTGAGATTATGAGATTGAGAATGAAGAATATTGAGAAAGAGAG
>OVAN01001398.1:0-11716 GCA_900406275.1 Anastatica hierochuntica
CAAAGGAGCAAAGGCTGCTGATTTCTTTTACGTTAATTCTCTAACTATTACCGCTAGGGAGGCACGAAAATATAAAGAAAAAAAGACCTAGGGCACACACGCCTTTAGGTTCTAAAAAGAAAACAACATGTAGTTTGGAAATAACCGGAAAAAAACAACATGAAGTCTAAATTTAAACAACAAAACATGCGACATAAAGATAAGTCTTCATGCGCTAAAACCAAACCAAGTACTTAATCAAATAGCTTTATTGAAGAGGAAAAATGCCTTGCCTCGTCAAAACCTTAAGGATGGTAAACCCGGTGTAGGAAAAACCCATTCTCTAAGGAAAGAGTACAGCTACACATTATCCTCTTTGTAGCTATTCAAATAAGTCACCTGGCTCTTCTTGCGGAATATGGGTGAGTATGTTGTAGATAGTAGTGGCTTGATAATCATCCATTTCCGTGCTAATCAAGGCTCAGACTTCCTTAGCTAACTCCTTAGCTTTTGAACGTGTTACTCTGGCTTTCGGAGCTAACTCCTTGGTCTTAGATTGTGTGATCCTTCCTTCTGGCTCAGGAATATCTTCCTCAGAGCTTGAGCTAGCCATGATCGTATCAGTTACCTAATTCAAACATTATATATATATGTGTGTGTGTGTGTGTGTGTGTGTGTGTGTGTGTGTGTGTGACAATGTACATATCCCCCCCCCAACGAACCTTCATTTTCCCATGGTGTCTGCCTTTGTGGTCGTAAAACCTTGTTTGCAATTGAGAATGGCTGGCTTCCTTTTCAATGCAAGTGGAATAGATGTCAAGATGTCGTGTCGTCCGAGAATGACAATATTTATTTTCAAGAAGCTGTGTGTGTTTGAAGTATAACATATCAACAAAAGTACTTCTTAGTGAGACAAAAAAAGTAATCCTGGCAAGCTTCTCTACAAGTGTGCCAAGTGCATATACTTCAGATAGTGTCATAGAGTCCCCAACGAGAGTACTACTGCTTTAGCCTCAGATTCAAAAAGCTCGTCTGCTTCATCCTCTGCTTCAGCGAGCTCGTCTTCCACAAATGACCTCTCACTTGTAGGAGAAGTGTTGTGTATTGTGGGATTGATGCTGAAAAAATTAAGTTTGGATAAAAGTTAGAACAAATAGCCAATGTTTGTTTGTTGTTCATTAGAATTTCTACTTTTGTGTCATAAACTTTTTTCGGCAATATTTCTGTTTTTGACAATACTTCAGATAGTTACTATGATATAAAGTGTCATGGAACCTGCATGATCTCTATGAATTGACTTTAAAGAACTCATAATACATTATTTGATAGTAAATAATTGAAACTAAATAGTTGGTTATGAAGTTGATGACGTCCTATGGAGTTGAAGGTTATGTCTCATCCTTAATCAAGTTGTAGGCTATGTGTAACAGCATAGTTCTTGATTATTATATTTTAATCAATTAGTTCATAATGGATAGTGGATAACGTCCTTTTAATAGCGTGCTATATATCCTGCAAGACTTATAGTACGTTATTTGATGGTAAATATCCTAAACTAAATAGTTGGTTATGAAGTTGATAACATCCTTTTAATAGCGTGTATATATCATGCATGATGTAGCTATTTATGTAATATATATAGCGAGAATACACAGTTGACTATGGAAATGATAAAATACCTTAAAAAGTGTGTTATAGATGCTACAAAACGTAGCTAACTATGTATTCTAAATAGTGAGTTACATACATTTGTTATAAATAGCTATAAAGTACTCATAAAACACTATTATTGACTATGAAACGCTATCATTATACACTATTTTAATGTGTGTATGTGTGTGTGTGTTTCTTCCAATACAAAAGCTAACATTCTGAATCAATCTTATCTTTGTGTATAATCTTATCTTTGTGTATGTGTGTAGATACAATATTGATCAGCGAAGATGATAGCGATGTTAAGTTTTGAAATACTCCATGAGTGAGTAGTCACATAACCCCTCCTCGAATTATTGTTGTTAGTAATCACAAAACCTCGAATCGAGTTCGTTCGGTGCGAATATTTTCTAGTATATCCAGAAAGAACAAAATTCTTTTAAATACTAATTTTCTCGAGTGCTTTTTGGATTCGAATATACTAAAAGTACTCATCTTCTTCTAAACTATCCAAAGATCTGAAACAAACATATGCACATTTCCAACATGATAACACCCAAGTACAAAACAAAAGAAACACAAAGTTTAAAATACTTGAGAAAAAACATCTGAAACTGAAAACAAATTGCAATTGGTAACACAAAATAGTTCTAGATCTAAGTTTAGAAACATATGAAAATAGGAAACTAAAAGTCAAAAACATCAGAGGTTAAGAATCTTCTTCTTCTTCGATTAAAACTCAATTGGTTCTTTATCGTAGTTCTCCATGTATTTGTAAATGGAATACTACAAATAGACATTTTTAATTGAACTCCATTCATGAATATGATATAAAATTATGACGCAATAAGTAAAAACAGTGTGTTCTCTCAAATATATTTTATATCTCTCTCAGATAAAGAACAACAACATTGATGATTAGTAAAAAACATAATGCAAACAAGTTGTTGTTACCTCTTTCAAGATTATCTAGTAGTTCAACGTCAGCAAGAATTTGTGCATTTGTCACCACTGTTCTTCAGTTAAATGAACCTCACCTTTCATCCACTGTTTTGTGCACATCAAAACTTTTACTATGTAACGCGTTAAGCAACTTTTATGTTGCTCAATAGTGCGTCCACAAGTGGTAAAAGCACTTTAAGAAGCGACAGAAAATACTTGCATTGTAAGTACATCTCTTGTTATCTCTAATAACCTAGGATACCTAACACTATTAAGCTTCCACCATGATAAAACATCCCATGCTGATTCCATAATTACTTTAGAATTTTTCACTTTATCCTTGAGATACATCTCCAACTCATCCACTGCATCTTGAACCCCTATTTCATCAATCATGTAGACATGGTCCAACTTTTCATATCCCATTCATCGTTTGCTAACTCATTTACATCTATTTGAGAAAGTTCTTGGTCACTACTTCATATGGCTCGACAACCAACTCATTTACATCTATATATGATTGAATTTATAATTGTTTCTAGAGTATGGTGTGTGGTGAGACTGTGATGATGGCATGGTTGATATGTTGCTAGAAGCAGTACTATACTCCTTAAAAAGACGTTTCAAAATATTTTTTTACTAATGTATATACCTCTTTAGCCTCCAAACTATTTTTACCATAGATCTTTTCCAAGCACATCTTAAAAAATTGTATTTTCTTCATAGGATCAAATACAGTTGCAACAACCAAGAGCCTATTGATTTCCTTCATTCCATCCCAAAATTTGTCAAACTTCTCTTTCATACTAATTGTCGTACTCTTCAAATCACCCTCTAAACTATTACTTAAAGACATCAAGTTCTTCTCCATAGTAACTATTCCCCCCCCCCCCCCAACACTTGTAAGAACTAAAAGTAGTGGATGCAGAGAACTCTAAAATGGAGTTATAAAAGATGATTAAGAATCTCACTAACCTCTCAACTACTTCCCATGTTGATGGTGGCTCAATATTCTTTCTCCTATTCACTCGTTGTATAATTTATCTTCAATTTCTATTTTATCAAATGCTAACTTGTACTTCGTTTCTCTTGAAAGCATTAAGTATGTTCTTATATCCAAAGAGAGACTTTCCCTTGTCATCTTATTATTAATAACTTTCTGTTCAAAAGACATGCCTCTTCTAGTAGAATACTTCACGTACAATTTTGTATTGTGGATTGTTGTGATATTACAATGCACTTCTTTCGAACCATCTTTCACTTCCAGATTAATGATGTGAGCACAACATCGCATATGCAGGAACTCACCAACCAAGATCATTGAATCATGAATGCCTTTTGAAACCTTCTGAGAACATATGAGCTTGTCGTTGCATCGTCAACAATGATAGTGAATGCCTTCTCTATGCCTCCACTCAGCAAGACATTCAAGTATCACATATGATATTGTTTGGCCTTTATGATTTGTTATATACTGGAACCCAATGATCAACATCCCTCATTCACCGATTTGGATCAATGAAATGCACTGTTATGACCATGTAATTTGTTTGAGTCGACTGAGCAGTCCATATCTCAGTGGTGATAGACACTCTCTATTTAGTAGCAGCAATCCAATTCTTCAAAGCAGCTTTTCTTGTCTCATACATTATACATTATCCCTTGTAGTTGTTCTTCTCGTGTGTGGCTTGTACAAGTTCATTTTGATTGTGAAGTGTCTCCATGCCATGCTTTCCACAAATGCAAGAGGCAATTATCCCAATACAAGCATCTCTGACCAGATTATCAGAAATCTTCCCACTCTAAATATGAAATCTTGAGCAAAACCAGTTGATCTTGTTTATGTTTTCATGCTTTATAATGCTCCCAAATGCTTCCGCAAATTAGAAGTCCCTGATGCTGATGCATATCCAAAAATCTTGGGACAATAATGACATTTTCATTTGTCATTATTTTCATGAGTTCTTGTGAAGTAAACTCACACAGGAGACCTTGAAGTCACTTTCTTCTTCATATTGGATCTTTGAGAGCTGGCTCCACTTGCTCTTGTAACATCTTTTCTCTTACCACGACTATCAGGATTCGTAATATCATCTTCTATTCTTTATGTTTATGTTTCTTTATCAATGTCTTTTTCTATGTGTATATCCCATGAAAAAAAACTCCATCTAACATAAGAATAAAAGAACAAACAGATCATCAGATCATCTATTAGAGTAGATACATAACATTTGAAAATCAAAACCATCTATAGAAGTACATACGACTTATTAAACAGAACCAACAAAACATTCATATACCAACGCGACTCAATTATTTAAAGGCATAAGACTTAATTATCATCTGGAAAATTTTGAAACAAAAACGAAGGTGTTTTATTCTTAAGTTTAGATGGTAATATTTACAAAGTATTACAGAAAATAAACATTAAGACACTAGTGATTTGAAGACATACACTTAGGTTCTTAGAACAAAGTCTTTCCTCTAAATTATGAAAAAAACACACTACAAAAATCAGGTGCATTGTACCATTTATTTAATATGTTAATATCATTTTTGATTGATGTAAATGAATTTACATCACTTATATAAGTAATTCTGGAAGTAGTGTCTCTAATTTCATTATCAGTTTTTTACATTTGATGCAACTAGTTTAATCTTTTGTTCTAGTTAAAAATAATAATATGTGTCACTTGCATAAAATAAAATTAATGTTTTCATCAATTTTTAGATATTTATTTTAATATTTAAATCAATTATGATAAAAGATAATAGTTATTAATATCAATTTTTAGTTGATGTATTAATAATATCATTAATAAGTAATTGATGCTAATGTTAGTTTCATGTATATAAGCGATCAAATATTTATTTCATTTATTAATAATCAATTATAGAAAAAAAGTAGTTTAAAATAATTTCAAAAGTTATTATTTTATTCATCATTTCGGTACAAAAAATTGCTTTTAGTAAATATTCATAAATCACACACGTGTATGTTATTTAAGTTCATAACTAGTTTAAGAAATCTTATATACTTATATACATTATTTACTGCATAATTAATTTTACATTGGTAAACTGATTCATTGTTGTTTAAAATAAAGTATATAGAAATCCATTAAACCTCCATCGTCACATTGCTTCCTTGTGCCAAGATGCTTCTCAGCAGATACAATAAAAAACCATACAAATAAAAACGAGTATAGTTCTTTTAAACATCAAAAACAAAATATATGAAAGGAAAAAAACTTAAAAATATAGGAAGTATATTTCATCCCTACCCTTATTAAATAGAGTTGTAATAATTAATAGGATCATCTCTTACCGCAAGCAACTCGAAATTCAGAAGAAATTTTTTTAACCAATAAACAATAAATAATAAAAAATAAGTATTTACATTCTTAAAAATCTTTAAGAGAAAAATATATGCATTAAAGATCAACCTGAAAATACGATGTGAAAGCGAACTCTAATTAGGCATATCAATTAAAAAAATCTATAGAAAGTATTGATGCGACATCAATTGACATTGTGGCAGATCTATATGAAAGTATTGTTGCATAGAGCGGAAGAAGGTCTGCACTTTGGAAGTGGACATTGAACTATACTAATATTTTTCTGGTATCGAATGAAATAAATTACAAAGTTTGTTTATAGAGAATGTAACGATTTGAAATATTGATTTCGTTCATTTAAAATTTTATATGAAACTGAATGTGATTTATAACTATACATATACATATATATATATATATATATTAAAAATGTAGGATATAATTTTTTTTTAAAAAACTATATGTGTCAAATTCTTAATCAAAATTTTCTCTTACATAGATTTTCAGTCGATATAAATTTTGGGTCTATTTCATAATTGATATTACAAATAATTAAATGTACATCATCTTGTCATTTAATATTAAAATTAATTAATAAATACTTTACTTTCTTAATTGATGTGAATTATTTTTTTGTATCCGAAATTTAATTGATGGAAAATAACATAAGTTTGTAGCAAATTTATTTTATTGATGTCAAATTAACCAATAATAACATAAATTATTTTAAATGATATGAAGCAATCTATTTAACATCACTTGTTGATAATAGTTCTAATTAGGGTCAATTATTTTTTTGACACTAAAGATGTAATATAGCATACTTTATTGTTGTATTAATTGATGTAGATTCATTATATTATGTATCACCTTTTTAAAATTGATGCAAATTAATAGAATTTTATATCAATTTTATTCAATTGACGTTATAATGGTCAATAATAACATTATCCGTGATGTTAAACTATATATTACGTATCATGTTGGGGTAAAATAAATCATCTTCGGCGGCAAGGCAAATAGACATGCCTGAAGCAACAGCTGAACCAGCGAATGAAGTAGAAAATGAAGTAACACCATAGAACACAAAATGACCGAATTCCCGACCAAGGGATATATCACCGATGAAAAAGGAAAGATTCTCTTTATATTCCTCTAGATATTCACGGTAGATGTAGAAGAGCGAGAATAAAAGAAGCATTCCTACATTCTAAATCCTCATTAACTAAAATAATCTATGCAATATCTAGGATATATCTAAGGGATATTAGACCTTCATCATCTTCGATATGCTATGAATATAACTATGTCTAAACCCTAATGGATTCATTCGAAATCTTACACATTCAATCAATAGCAACGCTGTACACACTTTTATCATCTTTTCTTTCTCTATACTCTACTTTCCGTAGTGGCACAAGAGTCGCCCTAAAATTTACCATAACAGCTTGACGCCCGAAGAAGGGGGCTACTCTAAAAAACTACGTGATGATGAGCAGATTCGACCGAGACTTAAAAGACGTAAGAACCATTCACACTATCATCGGCGGTTCCCCCATAGAAGAAATCTCTCGTGCAACCGCGACCCCAGTGGCATGATGCACACCTCCAGAAACCCATCAAGACGGTCGACCAGAGATCGACGAAGAAGACTTGAGCTTCCTTTCCTACGGAGGGGTAAGCCAACGTACTCTTCATCACGACGCGCTGGTCATTACCATAGCCATCTCCAACTATCTAGTGAAGAGAATCCTTGCAAACGGCGACAACTCTGCGAATATATTTTTTGCAAGGACACTCTCCCGCCTACAACCAGAGGAAGGTGCCCTGCTAGAGAAGATTGTTTCCCTGGTCGGATTCAGCGGCGAGATCACACTCCAGGTCTATGCAGTGGGACTAAGTTGACCTACCAAGTTCCTCGTGATTGACTGCGCCTCACCCTACACTGAAATAATAGGTCGCCCCTGGATCCACGTTATGAAGGCGGTGCCCTCAACCCTTCATCAAACTATCAAGTTCTTTACCCCCTGAGGCGTAAAGGAAATCAAGGTAGGACAGGAAGAAGCACGATCATGTTACCAAACCACGATCAAAGGGATTTCAAGAAGCCATGAGCAAAAAGGTCCATCCCTTGGGAAAATATCGAAGAGCCATAAATCGAGCAACTCGATGACGTGCTCCTGGAAGAAGGAGTCACGGGGAAGTATTTGAAGATAGGGTCCAGACAACCCACAAACATATGTTGGAGGCTCATTGATTTACTGAGATCCAACTCCGACTGTTTCGCTTGGACCCATGACGATATGCTAGGGATTGGTCCAAAGGTCATAGTGCACAAGTTACAGGTGGACCCACATCATCACTGGTGAAACAAAAGATGAGAAATTTTGTACCAGAACATGATGAGATCATCAACGATGAAGTGCAGAACTTGCTCGACGCAAGATTCATCAGGGAAGTAAAGTATCCAGACTGGCTCGCCAACGTGGTTGTCATGTGGAAAAAAGACGAGAGGTGGAGAGTCTGCATAGACTTTACTGACCTCAACAAAGCTTGTCCTAAAGATCATTTCCCACTACCACACATAGACAAGCTAGTTGATACAACGGCGGGGCATCAATTAATGACTTTCATGGATGCATTTAGTGGCAACAATCATATCCTAATGCACCCCGGTGACCAAGAGAAGACAACATTCATGACGTCCAGAGGCATCTATTGTTACAAGGTGATGCCTTTCGGGCTCAAGAAAACGGGATCAATCTATCAACGCCTCTTGAACATAATGTTCGCTGGTCAGATAGGGCGAACCATGGAAGTCTTAATCGATGACATGCTGGTGAAGTCCCTTGAAGTTAAGTATCACATCGCTCATCTTCAACATGCCTTCTCCACCCTGAGAAAATACAATATGAAGCTCAACCCCAGCAAGTGCTATTTCGGAGTAAGCTTTGGGAAATTTATGGGTTACATCGTAACTTATCGGGGCATAGAAGCTAATCCTGAGCAGATAAGGACTATCCACGCCATATCTTCTCCAAGGAACCCCACATAAGTACAGAAGCTAACAAGGAGGATGGCATCCCTGAGCAGGTTTATCTCATGGTTGTCCGATAAGTCACATGCCTTCTTTGAGATGCTGAAGAAACCAAAATCCAAAGAGTCCATATGAACAAGAAGTGCAAGCCAGCAGTGGTCAATCTGAAGGAATACCTTGCCACGCCTCCACTGCTATCAAAACCTTTGGACGAAGAGGCGTTACTGCTGTATTTAGCCATGTCCAAACACGCAGTCAGGGCAGTTATATTCAAAGAAGAAGGAAGCAAAAAACACCTCGTGTATTACATCAGCAAATCCCTCGTAGACACAGAAACGAGATACAGTCATGAAATTTTCATTGGCTCTGGTCGTGGTAGCGCCAAAGCTCTAACCAATTTCCATGATTACCCACTGGTAGTAGTCACGTCGATAACTATCAAAGGAGTGCTATACAGACCTGAGTTGTTAAGGAGATTAGCCCAGTGGACCGTGAAGCTAGGAGAATACGACATCAAATCGCAAGTGCTTTCCGATTTTGTTGTCGATTTCGCGCCTCCCATGGAAACGTAGCTGCGTGAAGAGATCAAAAATCATAAGGGCAACAATGGAGAAAAAAGAATAGAAGTTATATGTAGACTATTATAGCAACGTAAGAGGCATCAGGATTGGAACAGTCCTCGTATTCTCAAACAGCAAAGCAACTTCCAGGGTTGTTAGATGCAATTTCAAAGCCACCAACAAATAAGTGGAATACAAAGCTTTGATTGTCAGCCTGAATTTAGCTAAGGACCTAGGATTACAAAACCAAAAGATATTCAGCGATTATCTACTTATCATCAATCAAACTCAAGGTGATTATTAAGCAAATTACGTCAGCATGATTCGATATCTATGAATTGTCAAAGAATTGACATCATCACTCCAACGGTGCAGCCTCACACATATACCCAAGGAGAAGAACACTCATGCTGACGCTTTAGCTAATTTGAGATCTGCCCTGGAAATAGACAAAGAACTCAGCAGTCCCTTATTAACACTACAGTGGCCCACCACCAAGGAAGATACGGCAAAACTCCAAGTATTGGCTATCCAAGAGGAGCAAAATTGGATGACGCCCATCATCAACTACTTACAAAACGATGTGCTACCCACGGAACGTGACGAATGCATAAGAATCAAGAGGCAAACCGAACGATTATGCATGATTCAAGGTAGACTCTACCGCAGATCCTTCGTGGGACCCTACTTGAGACATGTCACCCTAGAAGAAGCATATCTTGTCCTAGGAGAGATGCATGGCGAGGAGTGCGGCTCCCATTGTTGGGGCAGGAGTCTACTCCTCAAGGCAAGACGGTCGGGATACTATTGGCCCTCGAAGTCCAGCAATGTTATCAAGGTGGCGCGATATTGCAAGAGATGCCAAGAGCGTGCCCACGTATCATAGTTGCCTCCTGAGAATCTAAAATCCATCAGCTCGCCCTGTCCTTTCCAAAAATGGGGCATGAACATTGTTGGAAAGCTGCCTAAGGGAACTTCCCAGAAGGTTTTCTTGCTGATAGTCACGGACTACTACTCCAAATGGGTAGAAGCCAAAGCCCTTAGCAAAATCATGGAGGACAAGATAAAGAGATTCATAAGGAAGAATATCATTACCAGATTTGGGGTCCTCCACGAAATCGTCACCAATAACGGCCCTCAATTCACTAGTAAAATATTCAAGAATGATTGGGATATTAAGCTCAGCTTCGCTACCCCGAGGCATCACCAATCCAATGGTCAGGTTGAAGACCAACAAAACAATATTAATACCTTGAACCGTCGACTTGAGGAAGCCAAAGGAAAATTGGGTTGAGGAGATACATGGAGTGCTTTGGTCTTACAGGACAACAACGAGGAACTCCAGGGCTGAAATGCCTTTTTCCTTGGTTTATGGGAAGGAGGCGGTGGCGCCCGCGAAGATATGTGTCAAGACCATACGCACAGAACACCTTGAAGATGACGAAAACGACGAACTTGTTGCGTTGGATTTGGACTTGATCGACGAAAAGAGAGAAGCGGTGAAAATTTGAAATTGATGCTACCAGCAAGAGGTGGCGAGAAGCTATAATCGCAAGGTCAGAACGTGAACCTTCCAAGTAGGTGACTGGGTCTTACGCAATGTTTTCGACAACAACCGCAACAAAGAGAACGCGACATGACTGAATTCACGACCGAGGGAAATATCACCGATGAAAAAGGAAAGATTCCTCTTATATTCCTCTAGATATTCACGGTAGATGCAGAAGAGCGAGAATAAAGGAAACATTCCTACATTCTAAATCTTCATTAACTACACAAATCAATGCAATATCGGATAAATCTAAGGGATATTCGACCTTCATCATACTCGATATGCTATAAATATAAATATGTGTAAACCCTAATGGATTCATTCGAAAGCTTATACATTCAATCAATAAAGCAACGCTTTACACCCTTTTCATCGTTTTTTCTTGCTCTATACTATGCTTTTCGTAGTGGCACAAGAGTCGCCCCAAAATTTATCATAACATATCACTTATTAATAAGCAATTCTTATTAACTTAGAATTTTGCTGACAAAAAAAACTTACAATTATAATTATTTTTTACTAAAGTGAAACATAAAAAAAGAACAGATTTCAAAGGTTTGCTTCATAAATTGTGTAGATACATATTATACCTTGAACTCTGTAGAGAGTTAGTCCAATTCATAGTATAGATTTTATAGGTCCAAATTTAGTATTT